>JAOUQT010084400.1:0-31981 GCA_025769995.1 Xyliphius kryptos
ACTTGGGGAAATATACTTCAACTTTACTTAAGTTTACTTAAAGAAATAAACTTTAAGTATACTTTTTTTTGGTAAGGATTGTGCAACAGAGCCTTTTAAATAATGGAGCTCATTAGAAGTTGGGAGACACGACCTGTCCCCTAACAGGTGCACTGCATGATAACGGCGAGTGTGTGGCTGAGCTAGAGCTCCATCTAGATTCAATAAACATGGACCTCATACCTTTTATAATTTCTTATCTGTTATTTTTTTATTTTATACTTTTTTTCCTTTTTATAGTACCTTTCACCCTTTTCTGCTGAGCAATTTTTTGGGAGGGATTTAGAAACTTTAGGAGGCGTTTCTTGGGTGGAGTTACTGTAATGTGACTAGAGGCTTTTTTGGGAGCATGCATGGTGCTAATGCAAACATGGCTCTGACATACCTGTGATTTATTTTTACACCTGCAGGTCAATAGGCAAATATGTTCCCAGCAGCAAGCCACTAAAATAGCAGAGCTACAGTTCTATGCTGGGACATTGTAAAAAGTTTCAACTGTTTGCAGGGGTTCATTTGCCTTTACTGTGCTCCTCTTGCACATACGTTACCTCATACTGATTAGCTTGGCAGCTGAGAATTTTGATTAGCACTTTTTCCCCCTTTTTTTGATTGTACTTGCCATTATGCACCTAGGGACTGGGCAAGCCCACGTGACCCTGGGTAGCTGTAGACAGCACCACACCATTAGATGTGCTCCCACTCACAAAACAGAAGAGCAGAAAGAAGTGCTGGTCCACTCACAGACCCAAGGGGTGCTTCTGTAATCGCTACCTCATGCTTACAGTTAAGTGGCCGTCTTTGCAGGCAGCACATTATTGGAGTGATGGACCAAGGACCCCCTCTAATTATTATTATTATTTTTTTTCTGTAGAGTGTTTAATCTCTCAGAAATAATCGTCTTTGCACATGTCACCTGATGTATGTTTTCTTGCAGGGATCATGTGTACATCTGTGCTAATGGCACTACAGTATGTTGTGAATATGCTCTGAAATGATATGCATTGTTACATATCATTTTGTATTGTTACAATTCGTAACAATACAAATAACACATCCTAGATCTTAATGAATACAATATTTCAGTTAAAAATCTTTATGTAGTAGATAGTGGAATGCGTTGAGAACAAAATAAAATAAAAATGAACAAAATTTTGGATTTGGAATCATACTCAAAATCAAAGTGGAAAATCAAATGACAGGCTGATCCAACTTCAGTTGAAATTTCTCAAGACACATTCAAATGAGGCTCAGTAGTGTGCGTGGCCTCCAAGGTTTAGAACAGAGAAAAGGTCTGTGGTCACCACCTGCAGAAGCATTTCTTTATAGGGGTTGACTTGCTAAGTTCCTCTCATTTCTACCTGCTCTCTGTTCCATTTGCACAACAGCAAGTGAAATTGATTCACAATTAATGTCGTTTTCTAACTGTACAGGTTGACTTGGCGTGTTGTTTGTGTTCCCTTTATTTTTTTGGAGCAGTATGTTTAATCAACATTAATCCTTATTTTTGGTTTAATGGGGAAAACCCAACAGTGACACCTACATGAAAATAAGATTGCATACAATGATATTTGATTGATAAAAAGAATGTTTTCTGTTTTTTTCTTGACCGGTGATTTTGTTGTGCCGGTGATTAGTTGAATGCTAATAAACACTTAAAATATTGATTAATTCATTCCTTCATTATCTTATGCTTAATACTCTACATGGGTCACAGTGGGTTCCAATGTCCATCAGAGTAGAAAATTTTGGGTGCTGGGCAGATACACCCAGGACAGAATGCCAACCAATCACTGGGCACACACTCAGTCACTCAGTCAGAAATCCCAGAGAACCCGGAGGAAACCCATGGGGAGAACATGGAAACTCCACCCAGATTGGGATTCAAACCGGGAATCCCAAGTGCTGAGAGGCGAACGTGCTAACCACATAGACACTGCGATTCCCCCTAAAAAAATATTTAATTTGCCAAAGTTTTGTAAACCTTTTAAATTTATGCATAAATTCAATCTAAAACTATTTCTTAAAAGTAAATAACTAAAATAAATAATTAAGGCAAATGTAAGATATATGAAAATATTGATCATTTACTGTTTAATAAAACAAATGGAGGGTGGCACAGTGGCTTCGTGGTTATCCCATTCTTAGCGCGGGGGATTCCCGGTTCGAATTCCAATCTGGTTGTCATTTCCATGTTCTCCCTGTCTCTGCGTGGGTTTCCTCTGGGTTCTCCAGTTTCCTCCCAGAGTTCAAAAACATAGTCTATGTGTGCCCAGTGATAGAACGATTGTAAGCTGCAGACAACCAGTTGTTCCACCAGCCAACATTTGTATTTTAAAGTTATTCAATGCAGTATTCATAAAGGCCGCTCCTGAGCTTGTGAAATCATGTCTTTAGTCCTCATTGTTTTTTACATTCGTGATACTCCATTTGCCTTCCACTTTGTAGGCAGGCTAGTATTCCAGAAAGCTCTCTGAAGGTGTTGGATTTCAGAATCTAATAGACACAATTTTTTTTTTTGGTTAATAAATGTCTTTAAAATTTTTAAATCCAATTTCACTTGTGTATAGACACAGTCTGCCTCTACAAATGGAAGAACAGGTGTTTTTAAATATCCATGCATTTTTATATATATATATATATATATATATGTTTTTAATTGAATAGATTTTTTTCACAGTAAGCATGTGGTTACATTTCTGGCTCTTTAAAAAAATGTCATGCAATAAAAAGCATGTCTGTTTTATTGGTGCTTTGTTTAGTGTTACTTTAAAATGCTTGGTAATAAAGGAAATTTGCAGTTTCTTTTAGCTTTTATAAAGATTAGTCTATTGGTGTTTATGTTCATAGATCAAACTAATTTTAACAATTGTAAAATTGTTGCTGAAGTTTGCTATGGAGATGGCATGAATGGTTTATCTGCAACCACGGAGCAACACACTGCCGCATGTGTAAAGCGTCCCATCACTAACTGTATAAATAAACTAGCCTTCAGTATAATGCTGCAGTCAGAGGCAGTGGACAGCTCCGTCTGACATCACAGCTGATGTTTAATCTGGACATCTGTGACATTCGGTTTTTCTTCTTGAGAAATTCTGCATCTGTTTCATTGGATTTTTCTGTTTGTTCTTTGGGTTTGGAGTGCTGGGATTTTGAGTTCTGAGAGTCTAGTTTCTGGTTCTTTCAGCACAAAGATTGAAAAGGAGAAAAAGGAACACGCCAGACAACATGGAATGATCCGCACTGAGATCAGCGGGGCAGAGATAGCAGAGGAAATGGAAAAGGAGAGGCGTTTCTTTCAGCTTCAGATGTGTGAGGTCAGTGGGTACATGGCTATGCTGGGATGATGTTCGCAGGTACCACTGTGCATATAATGTGCCATTCACAGCATTTGTTTATAGGTATTAGAGGTATAAATTAAAGACTTGATTTCTATTCAAAATTGATTCTTTAAGCCTACTTAAGAATTCCCCATGATACTATTCAATATGATTTTAAAATACAGTCCAATACTCATTATTTTTTAACATTAAACCTTTTAAGTTTCAAATAAATCAACAAGAAAATAATTAGTCTTTTATTAAGATACAGAAACCGTACCCTATTCAAGTTTATCACACTATAGCAGTTATCAATGCACTGTAAATTTAACAGTAACACCATAAAAAGTATGAACTAAAGTGTCTACAGTATTTGAGTGGATTCTGTTTATTATTGAACCACAACTATATTCTTAATCAACCCAAAGATTCATAAATAACAAAGCGTTATATTATTGGGAGTCGGAGTGGGTTTTTTTTTTTTTTTTTTTTTTTTTTAGATTTGGCTATCTTAGGAGGATATCTGTTTGTTTAGGTAACTATTACTGTGCAGAATTATTAGGTAACTTAATACAAACCGGATTCCAAAAAAGTTGGGACACTAAACAAATTGTGAAGAAAAACTGAATGCAATGATGTGGAGGTGCCAACATCTTCATATCTAATACAGGCTTCTAACTGTCCAATCGTCTTGGGCCTTCTTTGTGGCACCTTCCACTTTATGATGCGCCAAATGTTCTCTATAGGCGAAAGATCTGGATTGCAGGCTGGCCATTTCAGTACCCGGATCCTTCTTCTATGTAGCCATAATGTTGTGATTGCTGCAAAATGTGGTCTGGCATTATCTTGTTGAAAAATGCAGGGTCTTCGCTGAAAAAGATGACCTCTAGAAGGAAGAATATGTTGTTCTAGAACCTGAACATGGTTCTAAGCATTAATAGTGCATTTCCAGACATGTAAGCTGCCAATGCCACGAGCACTCATGCCATTTTGCCACACTCCATTTTAACCTCCTAAGACCCGAACTTTTGGCATTACATGCGTTTTTGTCCACGCATGTGGATGCCAGGTCCTAGGAGGTTAAAAGACCCCTGGCCCAGTGCATCTGAGCTTGTAGAGCTTGCTTAGAAATGGCTTCCTTTTTGCACTGTAGAGTTTAAGCTGGCAACGGCGGATGGCACGGTGGATTGTGTTCACTGAAAATGATTTCTGAAAGTATTCCTTAGCCCATTCTGTTATTTCCTTGACAGTGGCATTCCTGTTTGAGGTGCAGTGACGTTTAAGGGCTCGGATATCACAAGCATCCAGTAGAGTTTTACAGCCTTTTACCGTTTTACGCCATGCGGCCCAACAAATTATTTGTGTTTTTCAAAAGAAAGTGCACCATATGACTATTTGTTTTTGATCAAAAGTACTAAATGCAGCGAATTGTAATAAAATAAAAAATCTATCACTGGCATTCACAATTTCTTAAATAAAATGTATTCACATGTGTTTTTGCTAATTGAAAAAAATACAAACATCGGCCCATATTTTTTAATTTATTTCATTTCATTTATATTGATTAAAACTAATGCATATTCTGCAGTATGATGTATTACAGTAGGAGCTTAAGCAGATGTGTTTGATTTCTTTTCATATGTTGTGCTTCATGCCCTTGCGCCCCCTCACCTTTGTTACAGTACCTCCTCAAAGTGAATGAAATCAAGATTAAGAAAGGTGTGGATCTGCTGCAGAACCTCATCAAGTATTTTCATGCACAGTGCAAGTAAGGGCCAATCCTTAACACTAAAAATGTTTGCTTTTTAGGGAGTTTAAATGACATTTTTTAAATTAGGATTAAAGTATTTATATGAATGTATTTTTAATTATATTTAATTTAAGTCGTGTGCATATGTTCACTATACAAATCCAAACTGTTTCTTTGATTGCCACGAAACTTGGCATACTTAGCCTTCGGGATCCTGTGGAGGTTTCTATACTATTTGCAACTACCAAGAAGTAGCTTAAGTGGCTTTATTTTAGCTGTCTTTAGCGAGCCATCAATCGTACACCATGTAGCTTGGTTTAGGGAGTGTCAGGGTGCCTTTGCTATCGTGATGTAATTTATGGCTGTGTTTTGAGCATCACTTTCTATTCCCTTTGAGAGACAAAGGTGGGTCTTTACTTTAGATATCTATTTCAGCTGCGTAAATTATTTTACACCGTTTGTAGGAAATGTCATCACAATCCCGGGCAAAGCTGGCCCAAGTGGCTTGTTATAATTATTACTTGATCTTTTATTGCAGCGTGCCCTTAGCACACAAACAGTGTGGCTTAAATATATTCCCAGTTCAATACTGTCCACTTAGGCTATTTAGAGATAATCCGGACATTGATTATGTTTACAGCAATGTAAAAAAAAATACAATACTGGTAATGGCTGTAGCCAAAACTGTTTGTGGTCTTCTCCAGTATTTTAAGAGAGAACAGATGTTTCTCATTCCGAAGGATCTGGGAATTATTTTAAACAGTCTGCAGTAAAGAAACGACAAAAAATTAGTGATTGTACAATGGGCAGCACAGTGGCTTAGTGGTTAGCACGTTCGCATCTCAGCGCTTGGGATTCCCAGTTTAAGTCCCAGTTTGAGTGGTGTTTCCATGTTCTCCCTGTGTCCGCGTGGGTTTTCTCCCACAGTCCAAAAACATGGATTCAAGGTAAATTGAATGCTCTAAATTGCCCCATATAGTGTGTTAGTGTGTGGCGGTATGGGGTGTGTGGCGGTATGGGGTGTGTGCCAGATACATTCTCCCCTGGATGGGCATTGGGAAGCCCCCCGCAACCCTCATAGAGGATTAAGCGGAAGATAAAGAATGAATGATGATTGTACAACGATAGTTTAGATTTTATGTGTTTAAGACATTGAATGTTTATTTATTTTTAACACTTTCTTAATATCTTAAAGTTTCTTTCAGGATGGTCTTAAGGCAGTGGACAACTTGAAACCCTCAATAGAAAAACTGGCTACAGACTTGCACACGGTGAGCAAAGCATTTACGTAACTGAGGTGAAGACTCTTGATGATTTTCTTTTTGATTAAACTATGAGCCTTGGCATTGATGATCTCAATATGCTGGTAAATTGCTCATTGCATAAAGATATAAGGACACCAGATAATCACAGTATTTCATTTAGGTTTACATTAAAATAACACTAATTAAATTGACAAATAAATCAACTTAATGCTGGTTTTACAGTGGTGGTGTGGAGGAATTGTTATTTTATGCAATTTTGATTCGGGAAGCTTATTTAAAGGGACCCACTGACTTGACTTTTTGGTACAGATCAAACAGGCACAGGATGAAGAACGGAGGCAGCTTACACAGTTACGTGATGTGCTGAAGACAGCCCTTCAAGTGGAGCAAAAGGAGGTAAATTGCATTCTGATCCAGTGTATTAATCTTCTTTTTTTTATCATTTTCTACACACTTTAATTTGATCAAAAGTCTCAGCACAGCACAGTGTAGCACAGTATGGAGACATGGACATTATTGATCTAATATATTTTATTATAAGTAATAAATATTATTCCAGGCATTTAAGGCACCTACAACTTTAAGTTCACTAAGCAGTTTCCGTGATGCAATGTGTTGCAACAAACTGAATGGTTTGCAATTGTGAGTCAGTCTTAGACTGTGTATTCAACCCTACTAGAATAATAAATGTAACTTTCAAAACAGTGGTTAAATTATATAATTATTTTAGCTGTTGACTAAATAGTCTTAAATTGTGTAAAGTTAAAATTTCCTTTGAAACTTTAAAAGCTTTAAGTTTGACACCCCTCTCAGAATCAGAATGGCGCTTTATTTGCAAGGTATGCTCACACATACAGGGCATTTTTCTTTGGTTGCAGTAGCTTGCAGTACACAGAAATGAAAAACATTGCAGATACAACCATCCTATCCATTCATTTACACCCCATTCTCACACACACACACACACACACACACACACACACACACACACACTCACTCCCTCTTACAAACACCTGTAAACTGAGACAAACATGTACAGTTACAGTGACGGTGAAGTTAAATGTTGAATGCAGTAACCATAATAATACTGAGTAATAATATACTTTAGTGGAGAAAAGCTTAGCATATAGTTAATGTGAAGTAAAATTTAAAACATTGACTTAAAACATTGAAACAATTATTTAAGCTCTTTAAAAAATACAGTATAAACATTTCGCGTAATATAAATGAGTAAAAACAAAACAATTTGACTTTTAAGCAGTTCTGTAACTGACTGCTAAAAGAATGGAACATACATTCTGTAGACATCCACACAGACCATGTTTGCTGCATTTACAAACAGCCTCACTTCATGCTGATTGGGTTCTTCTGACTTTGTTGTTACAAGGGGGTGGGGGTTTGCATTATTTTAAAGAAGATGTGGGCATGCGCTCTGAGGGAAAGCGAGAGCCCGATAACACGCTTGTGTTTGTGTTTGCACGTGTGCATGCAGTAGGATCCACTTTATTTGCGGTGATTTGTTTGTTCTGCATGTTTAAAACAAATGTTTAAATTTTGCAAATATGCGAATAATTATTAGTACTAAAAAGAACAATCACAAGTGGACTTGAGAAATGGATTTTATTTGCCAAGTCAGCAAACTCCCATTCAGACAACAGGGTGTAAACAGACCCTAAGGTCAAGTTTTTTTTTTTGTGTTTGAAGTGGCCCGATCTCAGTTTCCTCATTTGAGTTGCAGGTAGGGAGGTGGGATGAGAAAATTAATGCAGTTCCAACCTGTAAATCACCTTTTTTTTTTTTTCTTTTCTTTTCTTCAAGTTTGCTAGTTTCAAATAGTTGTACCTGCTCTGCTCTAATTCCTGTTCATTTTTAAGAACCACTCAAGCTTAGCATTTTTATTGCTTGCTGTTTTTTTTTGTTTCGCTTTTTACGATAATACATTGTCTCAAAGCAACTGAACAGTGCTGTGCACTTAATAAAAATGTAAGTGAGTATTAAGTAAGCTTGATTTTTATTAGTGTCGCTACTATCATAAAACTTCTTTTTTATGTAAATCTGTCTTTTATGCTTTTGTTCTTTTTTTATTGCACCCATCTTTTGCCATCGAAGTCTAGGAGAGTAAGTGCCTTCTTGTACTCCTCTTTTTTTCTCTCTTATTTTGTAGGTGTAATGCATAACATAAAAACATTTAATGATTGGTAGTATGGAGCATGTTACCACAGTAAGTCAGGGAACCATTTTGTTTTAGGATAAAAAATAAGTTTAAGATATCTGCCTTTTTTTTAAAAAAAAAAAAAAAAAAAAACATTTGTTTTGTAGTTTGTTCTACACCTTTTGTAGAATGTGTAAGTTTTTTGCAGAATTTGTATCTCACGTACTTCAGTACTATTATTCAGTCTTTAACTACATTATTTTAATATTATATCCTAAATAGTGTTTGTAAATGGTGTTTGTTGCATGTCAATGTTTTTGTCTCATTGACGTTATTGACTTTGGCCATGTGCTGTGCTTTTTTTTTTTTATTTTTTTGAGTATTAGTTAGATACCACTGCAACCAACAATTATTTTGATAATTGATTCATTTGTTGATTTATTACTTTAATTAATAGGATAAAATGGAAAACAAGACCACATAAATGATTTAAGAGAACTAATGTTGTAATTGTATAAGGAACACACAACCTACCTGAAAAATTTGTGTTTACATGAAGAATTAACCAGACCATTACATTCATTTTATTTTTATCAATATTTAATAACAACAGTACATTTACATTTAGTCATTTAGCAGACGCTGTTGGCATGGTGGTTTAGAGGTTACCACGTTCATCTCTCAGCGCTGGTGGATTCCTGGTTCGAATCCCGATCTGGGTGGAGTTTCCATGTTCTCCCCCTGTCCGTGTGGGTTTTCTCTGGGTTCTCCGGTTTCCTCCCAGAGTTCAAAAAAATATATGCCCATTGCCCGAAACGTTCTACCCTGGATGGTCATAGTGAACCCCACCGCGACCCTAGTAGAGGATTAAGCGGAAGATGATGGATGGATGTTATTTTAAGCGACTTACAAATAAAACAACAGTAAATATACTCTTGGCTGTGATACTCAAACACTTATACGCAATGCCAGAGTGTATTTTTTTTTTCAAAAAAAAAAAAGGTTTCGATTAATTTTTTTTTTAAACCTTTGAATGTAACTGAATAAAAATTCACCAAATACAAGTGTGATATAAATTTATTCAAAATTGTACATTTTCTTTAATTACTCTAGCAGGCTCTAGTGACACTGAGTGAGAAAAAACTAGAACTAAGGTGACACATTTAAGTTGGAAAGCTCGGGGGAATATGTTATGACTTGTTTACTAAATGTGATATAAAATAAATGTATTAAGAAAAATAAAATGTTTAACTGCTCTAGCTGGCGCCCTGTCCTTGGGTGTATCTGCCCAGCCCCCGAGACGTTCTCCCCTGGATGGGCATGGGAAACCCCACCGCGACCCTCGTAGAGGATTAAGCGAAAAATAATGAATGGATAAAGGAATGTTGTAGCAGGCTGTAGTAATGTTGAGGGGGGGAAGAAAGGAGAAATTAACTTACTACAAACTTACAATGAAACTCTTTCACCCAAAACTCTGACATGCTTCTTTTTTTCAGGTGGTTATGTGATTTTTGTGCTGCTGTGCACATTTTACATCTAACACTGTTCTTTAAAAATGTTAATGTAAAGTGCTTCCATGCTTTTAATGACTTAAGTTGTACAGTTTTATCTCTGCTTGTACTAACATTATCCTCTGCTGTGACCGCCTCTGCCATTTTTCGAATGCTTCTTTCAGAGATGACGTAAGCTACTCAAGGCATGCTATCGATTCCCCTCTTTTTTCACAGCAGTCGACATCCAGCTTACTGGTGCTTTACTGCCCTGCCATTGCTTTGGTTTGTTTACTGCCACATATTAGGGTGTAGAAACTGGACTCGTGTATAATAACTTAGACCCAACTAATCGATTATTAAATTAGTTGCCGATAAATTTAATCAATTAGTTGGTGCTGCCCTAAAATAACATAAACCATGTTTGGCAGTTAAAATATTTTACAGATAGCATAAATAAAATCCACATAAATGAAATGTCTTTCAAATCTTGCTGAAAGCTGTTGGTAGTAAGCTGTTGACCAGGCACTCTCACATCTTGGCTTTCGTATCTTGAAAGGTTTATTATAGCATCAATGTTTAAGACCATGTGCACATGTGTTTTGGTTGACTTATAAGATCACTCCATTACATACACATGCAAATATACCTAGGATGCAGTTAGTAAAACTACATTTTGAGTAGTCTGAGCAGCATGTGGTCACATATATTTAGCAGTTTTTCTTGAGCCACAGTAAATCTTGGACTACTTAATGGTCCTCAAATACATGTTTTGGTTTTAACCTGATATTTGTTTGTCAGCCATTCTCGGGAAGGTAATAATAGTCTGACTGTAAATTTTTGAACATTTTACAAACTGATCAGAGCTGCCCACCACTCCAGCCATGTCTGCTCACATCACTTGTATGTGTGTGTTTTGCTGCACAGATGAGTTAAATAGGGAAAACCAATTCCTCTGTGTTTAAGCATCATTTGTAAAATACTTTATACTTTACTTTCCAAATAAAGAACACTGCAGTTTGCTGGAGATCATGTGGAAATGTGTGAAGGCTATTGGCGAAAATGTTTTGGGGACACATAAAATCATACCCAACTTTTTGGCTTGAGGGAGAAGGAAGTTCTACTTGGAAAAAGGAATTTCCTTAAAAATACAATGAAATGGTTGGGAAACATCAATACTCTATAATTGTTGCTGAGGAATAGGTGAAAATCCCTCTTCGTAAATAGTAAGTTTCACATACTATTTACATTATACTACCATTTTCTCAATTACTAAACTGCTCGATGTGGTTACAAATGTTTGGTTGAAATAGAACACTAATTTATTGCAGAAGGATTTTTGTACATTTTATTAAAAACATGAATTTTTTGTGCCTATATTGGTCCTAGCAGGAATGTTTAATTTTAGCAGAAATTTAAATCCTTTCTGCTGGGTGTTACCATGGTCTGTTTCTAAAAGAAGGCCTTTCATTGGGTTTGTGGGAACACCACTTTGGCAGCTTCCTTAGAGGAAGTGACTGGTTTACAGTGCAAGTGTTCATACTCATGACTGTAGGACTGGTCACGTTCTTCACTTTGGTTTATAATAATTGTACATATCCGTATCTACATTCTACCTTTTAGGATTCCCAGGTGCGACAGAGTAGCACATACAGTTTGCACCAGCCACAGGGGAACAAGGAGCATGGCACTGAACGAAGCGGCAACCTGTATAAGAAAAGCGATGGGTGAGTGGCAACGGCTTGCACAAGTTGATTAAAATGCCATGTAGGACATGAGTGTGTGTATATTATCCTTACCCAGACAGGCTGCATTATTCATGTGAAAGGCTCAGATATTTTTTTAACTACAGCCTGTATAATGCACAGTGGAAAGATTAAAAGAGAAATGGTGACTAAGGTATGAACAAAAGTGTGAAGTGTCATCACTCTTCCTTTTTCCTATCTTCAGTCTGCGGAAAGTGTGGCAAAAAAGGAAGTGCACAGTGAAGAATGGCTACCTAACTATCTCTCATGGGACGGTAAGCAAAGTGCTGTTAAAATGCACATTCACATTCACGTTCTTGTCTTTTTTTTTGTGTGTTTGCTGTAGCACCAGTTTCACAGTCTTCCAAAAGCCGGTAATTCAGTTATGGAGTCTCACCACATACTTTTCCGCCAGTGGATATCATCTTGTTTATTGATTTCATCTATATAAACGTGGTTTATTGCTTTCTGCTGGCAATTACTTCTTCTTTTCCGAGAACCAGTAAAAGTGGAACACCTATATCTATCTCAGCCATTACTACACTACTTTGGAAACTGTCTGTCTTTAACATCTAATTCAGGTCACGTCTTTAAGTTATGTGGCAGTCAAACTCTGTTTTTTAGTACTTTAGAGTTTGCTTGAACCATTGACCTAACGGTGCGTTTAGGAATACAGAAGTCTGGGATACAGCACGAACTAAGAAAGATAAAGTTTAAAGCCAGGAAGTAAATTTTAAAAAAAGTAACTTGAGGATTGTTGTATGGTTTACAAGGCTTTCCACTTTTTCACTATATAATATGGTCTGATCAGAAAAAACACATTCCATTACTTAGTCATTTAGTACACACTTTTATCCAACACAAGTATCCCAACTTGGTGGTTGTTTGGGCTCAGAGCACAGGGTTAATACAGCACCAGGTTAAGGGTCTTGCTCAAGGGCCCACATTGTTAAATTTAGGACCTCGGATTTTAATCCACAACTTTCAGATGGATAGCCAAACACCCAAACAACTGATATTACACCTTAAAAATAGTCAGCAAAAGAGGATTTACTTGTCATCGGACAAAGAGAGTCATTTGATCATCAGGAAATACCCAGCACATTGCCACCAAATACAACTAACTTGAGACTGCAGATGATCATCTTAATAGCTATTGTTGTCTAAGGGACGCACAAAGGCAAAAGCAAAAAATATACAGAGCAGCTCCCTCATGAAAAGAATTAAGAATTTTCTTGTATCATGATGAGGGGAGGGGGTCAGAATTTGGAGCAGGCAGCATGATGCCGGTGGAGGTGCATTATTAGTGTGAGAAGTATTTTCTTGGCATAGTGTGTGGCCTCTGGTAAATGTGGATGGACATTGCACCATGCCACAAGATTGACATAATCATGGATCATCTTTAGGATAATAAACGTTTGCTTTTTTCTTGTTTTTCTGGCCTTTTTGGACTGTTGTGTAATGCATCTTTTAATAGCATCCGTAGATATATCCTTGGGGCTAGTCCAATATTCTAGTAATTTCACAGGGGACAGTCTTTAACTCTCTCTGTGACCCTTCGTGTAAATAAAGTCGTTTAAGCTCATCTAGATTGATGGTTTTATATGAAGTGCTGTCTGAGGGCTTGGATATCATCATAAGTTTCTTGTTTTAATCAAGTTTTGTGTTTGCTCTAAATTACCTCAATATTTTAACAAACTTGTTCTTGTTAGTTGTGTATTGTATAGTTTATTAACTGGCACTTGTGTTGTCTGGTCAATTGCAGTATATATTTTATTTGTAAATACCTAAAAACACAATGTATTTTTGTGTGAAAGTGAAAATGTATTTTTTTTTTCTCCCTTTTAGCCAAACAGACCACCTGCCAAACTCAATCTCTTGACCTGTCAAGTGAAGCACAACCCTGAAGAGAAGAAGAGCTTTGACCTCATCTCACGTATGCTGACACTTTTACTTTTATTTTATGCTGGTATTTTTTTAAACTTGCAATAAACTTTCATTTTGTTTTAAATGCAAATGTGTTTTTACCTGCCAAAAAGCATAGACCACACAGTCTTATTGGCAAAATTATCAATGAATGTTTTGTCTCACAATATATATTTAATGAGAACCCTTCCATTCTATTCTTCTTTCAACTACCCCCCATCCCCCCAATTTTCTCTCTCCTTCTGTTCCCTTTCTCAGATGACAGGACGTATCATTTTCAGGCAGAGGACGAGCCAGAGTGCCAGATGTAAGTGTTTAAGTTGTCTTCAGAAAGCACCTATATTTACTCACCTTTCCCTCTTTGACTTTTTAATAATCTTCCAATTTCCTTTTTGTGCTTTTTCTCTGTCTTCCTGTGTAGCTGGATCTCGGTGCTGCAAAACAGTAAGGATGAAGCACTCAATAATGCCTTTAAGGGTGACCAGCATGTAGGAGAGAACAACATTGTTCAGGAACTGACCAAAGCCATTCTAGGAGAAGTAAAGCACATGACTGGCAATGACATCTGCTGTGATTGTGGTGCTCCTGGTAAGTGATTTACAAACAAATGGGAATGTGAGCGAACAAAAAAAGTATGCTCAACGGGATGATGTGATTTTTGAGGGATTAAAATTGACTGAAATATTTTGGAGGTACATTACAGGCCAAAAGTTTAGACTCACCTTCTCATTCATTGGGGTTTGTTTCCCATGACTATTTACATTGAAGATTCTCACTGAAGGCATCAAAACTATAAATGAACACATGGAGTTATGTACTTAAGAAAAATAGGTCAAATAACTTAAAACTTGTTTTATATTCTAGTTTATTCAAAATAGCCACCGTTTGCTCTGATTACTGCTTTGCACACGCTTTGCATTCTCTCAATGAGCTTTAAGAGGTAGTCATTTGAAATGGTTTTCCAACGGTTTTGAAGGAGTTCCCAGAGGTGTTTAGAACTAGTTGGCCCCTTTGCCTTCACTCTGCGGTCCAGCTCACCCCAAATCATCTCAATTGCGGGCAGGTCCGGTGACTATGGACGCCAAGTCATTTGCAGCTCCATCACTCTCCTTCTTGGTCAAATAACCCTTACACAGCTTGGAGGCGTGTTTCGGGTCATTGTCCTGTTGAAAAATAAATCATGGTCCAACTAAATGCAAACCAGGTGGGATGGCATGTAGTTGCAGGATGCTGTGGTAGCCATGGTGCTTCAGTGTGCCAATTTTTAATAAAACAGTTTCACAGCTCCCCCTCCATACTTCACAGTGGGAACCAGGCATGGGAAATCCATCCGTTTACACTTTTTGTATCTCACAAAGACACGGCGGTTGGAACCAATTTGGACTCATCAGACCAAAGCACAGATTTCTGCTGGTCTAATGTCCATTCCTTGCGTTTTGGCCCAACAAATCTGTTCTTCTAGTTGCCTCTCCTTAGCAGTGGTTTCCTAGCAGCTATTTGACCATGAAAGCCTGATTTGTGCAGGTGCCTCTTTTGGTCTTCCTTTCCTAGACCAGTCCTCGTGTGCTGTAGTGCTTGATGGTTTTTGTGTCTCCACTTGGGGACACATTTAAAGTTTTAGCAATTTTCCGGCCTGACTGACCTTCATTTCTTAAAGTAATGATGAGAACTCATTTTTCTTTAGTTAGCTAATTGGTTCTTGCCACGATATGAATTTTAACTGTTGCCCAATAGAGCTGTCGGCTATGTAGTAACCTGACATCTGCACAACACAACTGATGGTCCCAACTCCATTGATAAAGTAAGGAATTCCACTAATTAACCCTGATGGGCACACCTAAAAACCATTTCAGGTGACCCTACCTCTTGAAGCCCATTGAGAGAATGCAAAGAATGTCAAAGCAGTAATCAGAGCAAATGGTAGCCATTTTGAAGAAACTAGAATATAAAAACATGTTTTCAGATATTTAACCTTTTTTTAAGAACATAACTCGTCATGTACCTAACAATATATATAGATTACATATTACTACTAGATTATATATTTTATAACCTTGTAGTGCATCAAGTTTAGCTCCAAACATTTTAATATTACAATAATGTTAACAAATGAAAATACATTTTCATTTGCTCTGTTTAACTTGTGTATCAACCAGTTCTTGTTGTGCTGCAAGACTTGCAAATGTTCTCTTTTAAGCATGATAGGAAAACTTAACAACTAATAACATCTGATTTTTATTAGGACCCACATGGCTTTCCACCAACCTGGGAATCCTGACCTGTATTGAATGCTCTGGGATTCATAGAGAGTTGGGTGTGCACTACTCCAGAATTCAGTCACTCACACTGGATGTCCTTAGCACATCAGAACTTTTGGTTAGTAGTTTACAGTTTTGTGAGCAGTCTACTTTTTGGGGGAAAATATAATTATGAATGCAGTTATGATTTTATTAACATAATGTTAGATTACTGTAATGTCCTCCTGCTAATTTCATTCTCAACTGCCTCAAATTGCAGCAACTAAACTTGTAACTTGAATTAAGAGGCTTTAATTAACTTGTGTTATAAAGAGAACTTTCTGATTAATGGGAAATTACTACATGGAGTTAAAGCTATCTAGTTCAATAATCTGATATGAAGGCTCTATTCACAACAAGCAGGGTTTCTTTAAGTTCAAAGTGTAAACAAGGCCAGTCTTTTCCGATGAGGGCTGACGAGGTCCTTTATGTGTGGCGTTTTATTTTCGCTCTGCTTACATGGTCTTCTCACAGTCTTTTCACTCTATGAACATGAGAATGAATTAATTCTTTCTTAAAAGCTGAAGTGTTGTAAAAGCTATGGCTCATTGAAATACAACTGGGTAACTGGGTTACTGATGCTTGCTATTCACTGTTTACAAAAAAAAGTCTTAGAAGTTCCTCTGCTTTTTTTTATAAGCCATCGTATTTTTATCCATAATTGTACATTATTGTGTATCACTGAGAATCGCTGGTTTTAATATTCTTTACTACAAGTAATTACTATTAAATTATGAATTGAGACCCAGTGTTAATCATGGAGTTAAAGATTTTAAAACTATGGACAAAAGCAATGGTGTTGGTAGTGTTTGGGATTAAAGCAGTCATACACTCAGGGTGTGTGTGTTGTGTGTGCGTGCGTGCATCTCTCACAGCTGGCCAAAAATGTGGGAAACGCTGGCTTTAACGAGATCATGGAGGCGTGTCTGAGTGCAGAAAATGTGGTCAAGCCAAATCCATCCAGTGACATGCAAGTCTTCCTCTCAGTTTCTTGTTGTCCTGCTCAGGCTGTCTGAGGTTTTAGTATATACTTGTGCTTATCATATTATAGCATTTCTGAGTGTTTCTTTTTCTCCACCACTCTGTCTTTCAGGCAGGCCAGGAAAGACTTTATAATCGCAAAATACACAGAGAAGCGATTTGCCCGAAAGAAATGCCCAGACACTGCATCCAGTCTCTATACCCTTTGTGATGCTGTGAAATCTCGTGATATCTTCTCCCTCATCCAAGTCTATGCTGAGGGGGTAGACCTAATGGAACCCATTACAATGGCCAATGGGCATGTAAGTTTGGTCTTAACTTTATTGTGGTTTAAGCAGCATGTTGAAAAATATTTTATTACAGGAATAGGCCACCGTATAGTCCTTTTGTGAAGGTAAAAACTATAATAAAATCGAATGAAACCAATATATGTCAAATTTGTTGTTTTTTAGTTGGCAAATGTTGTTTAAAATTTTACTACTCAAGTTGAAAATTAATATTCACTGTCAGTGTGTGCAGTCTGTTTTGTAAGAAAGATATATATGAACTTATGAAATAGTCATATCTGGTCCTTACATCTGATTGACTGAGCTGTTTTTCCAGCTAATTGACAATCATGCAAACCTTTGACCGCTCCACAATTTTTATCAATGTGTGAAACATGCAAACATGGTTAAACATTTACTTTAGTACCAATAGTAAAAATACAGATTAATATAAATAGCGAACCATTTCCCATGATCCGGTATCCTAATACTCAGCAATCGGTGTTCACTTTAAATACCGGACTAAATTACATCACGGAAGACCAGTTTACCAATAATTAAGTTTTAAATAACATTTAGGAATTAAACCTGTTCTTCTTACAGTTTTAAAAAAGCAATCAGGCACTGAATGTTGTGGTATTTTTGTGAATAAATCACAGCAAAGAGGTGGTGTTTGTCACGATGCATAGGCCTTCTCATGCTTTATTATTTAACATGAGCAGCACTTTAATATGTTACTTTTCCTGATGTTTTTACATTATTCTCTTTTTATGGTTTTATAGGAACAGGGGGAAACAGCCCTGCACCTCGCTGTGAGACTGGTAGATAGAACATCGCTGCATATTGTAGACTTCCTCACGCAAAACAGGTAAAAAAAATAATCTCTCTCTCTCGCTATGTCTCTCACTCAATTTCACATTTATAAGGTAAATTCTATTCAGTTCGCTCAGCAGAGTTCTGGTGTCTGTTTTTCAGCTTGAATTTGGATAAGCAGACTGCAAAGGGAAGCACAGCACTGCATTACTGCTGCCTCACAGACAACAGTGAATGCCTCAAGCTTCTCCTGAGAGGCAAGGCTTCCATTGACATCGGTAACAGTAACCACCAATTGCACGCTTTTATCATAATCGCATGCTTAGCACTGTCTGTTTCCGTTTTACTTTCCTGAAAGATTAGAAATGTTTCCAGTCTTTCTGATAAAGCTTTCCCAAATGCCTTCTATTTATTAGCATTTTTACCTCCATGTTCGTCTGCTTGGCAGTGGGCTGTTTTTAAAGCTGGAGGACTTGATAAGAGCTGGAATTTATAGCTGGCTCTATTCCCACGATGGGTGTGGGAATTGTGCTAATTAATGCTTTTCTAGTTAACAACACAAACAAAGGAGCTAAACCAGTAGCATTATTCTGGAATGTATTGGGATTATTATGTCTTTTCTATTCTTAAAATTTATTTTATTTTTTTATAAAAGAAACATTGCAGGATTAATATCTTAATAAGCATATTGGTGTTTCCTTTTAAACGGCAACTGTGTGCTGAAGAGAAAATACAGTTAAACATATTTGGAGCATCAAGCATTAGTTTTCAGATGACGTTTGAAACATGGCACATGGAATAATTTGTTGTTTGACAAGTGGATAAAAATTAAGCATTTGCAACTGGATTCTAATGATTTCATTTATGTTCACTCTAATTAAGCCACAGTGCCATTTGCTAGGTAATCAAAATTTTATATATTTTTAAGAGCCACCAGGCTCTTGAAGTCTCTCAGTGGGACTAAAAGGTCAAATAAATAGGATTTCTAACTGCTTTTCTGCTCCATGATCACTTTACATCACATACACTACTGTACACTTTTAAACACTTAAATATTCTCACTCACTTTACAAATATTTATATTCATATATTAAAACTATTATTTTACACATATTCATTTATTATTCATTATTGCACAATTATTATTCAATTATTTTTACTATTTTATGTCTATTTTTTCTCTTTTAATTACTATATTACTACTGTGTTGTATCATGTACATGCTACTGGCTGATCAATTTCCTTCGAGATCAATAAAGTATACTATCTATTTATCTATTTTATGTAATCTAATCTAATATAACTATCTAATACCACAACATGACAGATGTATTGATTCAGTATAGGACAGTGCTTTCATGACACTCTGCTTGGTCAAAAGGTTTCACACTCGGCCACAAATTTTCGGGTGCTGGGAAGATATACCCAGGACAGGGCGCCAATCCATCGCTGGGCACACTCACTCACACAGCCACACACTCAAACACACACTATACAGGGCAATTTAGAGCATTCAATTTGCAATTTACCTTGAATCCATGTTTTTGGACTATAAGAGGAAACCGGAGAACCCGGAAAAAACGGACACGGGGAAAACATGGAAACTCTACTCAGATCGGGATTCGAACCGGAATTCCCAATGCTGAGAGACAAACATGCTAACCACTACGTCACCGTGATGTCAAATTTTAAACATTTAAGCTTTAAAAAAGTTACTGCTTTTCTTTTCCCTAAAACCTTTCTCTTTATTCCGTAATAGTTTGTTTAACCATGATTTATTTTTTATCTTTGCTTCAATACGTCAATATTATGTTCTAACAACCCTGAAGAAAACTTTTAATTAAGAATAAACTATTAACCTTTTTTCAAAGAAAAGTTTGTAAAAATGACAAACACCTGCAACTAGTACTTGATTACTGTATGTTTACAATGATTTGGAAAGAGGTTTAGGATTAAACAAATCAAATTACTAATTTGATCAATTTATTAGGTATGCTAATAAAGCCTTTCACAGTTGAATATGCTCTTCTCGTTCCTCTGCTACTAATTTAAGTTTATACTTAAGGAGAGCTTTGTGAGTATACCATATAAACTCAATTTCTGTGTGCAGCCAACGAGGCAGGTGAAACTCCACTGGACATTGCAAGGCGACGCAAACATCAGCAGTGTGAAGAACTGGTGAGTCCTATTTATTGCATTTAACCTCACACATAGTATAATGCACTGTGGGCTGAACTCAAATTAACACTGTGTTGGTTGTATGTTCAGCTGAGTCAGGCCCTGGCTGGGAAGTTTAATGCACATGTACACGTGGAATATGAGTGGCGGCTACAACATGAAGACCTTGATGAGAGTGATGAAGATTTGGATGAAAAGGTATTTGAAGGTTACATTGGTGGAGTCTTGGTTTGAAAAAAAAAAAAATCTGAAAAAATCTCTAGATTAACGACAATCTGCCTAGATATCCGTGAGTCACTATGCTGTTTGAAGTAATACTGGTACAGAAAACTTATTTTGATCTAGCCACAGTAAACAGCATAATTTACGCATTATTTATATATGAAATAAATGATGATCTTAAATTAGTGGTCTTTAAGATCATCCAGTAAAAAAGTTTAGTATGTAGTTACGTGTTTGTGTTGTGTGTAAATTCAGTAAAATGACTGGCGGAAAATATAAAGTTTGATTATCTGTCAAGTATGCTACTATCTTACCTCTCAGATGGCAGGATGTCATACAGTATGTGGCTAGGACAGGAAGAGCTGGTGGTAAATGTCTATTATAGTTGGGAGCTGTATACCAGTAATGCATTTACACAAGGCTTTTTCTATTTGGATTGACACTTATTTGGTCAATATGCTGGCAGTGGTACAAGTTTGTGTATTTAAAGAGATAGATGGTTCTTTCTGACATATAAACACACTGCTGCACCATTTTAGGCGACAGATTTTTAGGGTCCAGGAAAGGTCTTAAAGATATGGATACCCAGAAATGTATCTACTTTGCAGGCACAGAGATTACTTTCACTGACGGAAATTAAGTTGCACTTTGTTGTTTTTGCATTTAGAGGTTGTTTCGGAAGAATCTGGTCTTTTTAATTACTTAGCAGCATGTCCTGAGATCTATCCTAGCGACACTGAAGCACCACCCACTCGAGTGACATCCTCTGACAAAGGCAGATTATGAAATCGTATTAAAAATTTTAATAGCTGCATATTAAGCATTAATTTATTTTAATAATATTTTATCTCTACATTTTGACAAAATATGCATGGGAAATGAGAAACTGCCCAGGTTGCTCTTAAGTCAGGAATTTATTAAAAGACATTTTAATCTTTATATGCATCTTCTTTCATGACTTTTGTTCTTTTTAAATGGAAATGATGGCTGTGTTTATTTATATATAAAATGGAAATGTGTTTTCTGCGTGCAAGAGGTTCCTTATGATATATTTCTAATGCCAGGTGTAAACACACATACTTGCAGAATTTCAGTAATAATTTTATCATCAAAGACAGCTCCTAAAAACAGGTGTGAAGATGCCCAGAGTGCATATTTTTTTTGCTTCTTAAATCTTTTAAATATTTTTGTCATACATTTTTACTTCTAATATGTTATAGCTAATAGTTACATTTATTAATAATATAATAAGTTAATTGTTGATTAAACTAAATATCACGTGTATGTGTACATAGTGTTATTTACACATAAGAGTTACCCCTAAGAGCCAGCAGGGGTAAAAATCAGTTAGTTTATTTGATTTTCCTGTTAATGTAGCATACCTACTAAAGTCTTTTGGCTTAGTGCATTATTTTTTGCATTTATGTGAACATGTCATATTATGTTCAAGTAGAATAAGCCTTTTAAAAATAATTTATGGTCTTCTCATGTGCAGCCCAGTCCTTTGCGTCGGGAAGAGAGGCCAGTCAGTTGCTACACACCTGGCAGTTCAGTGCTGCAGCCAAGTGCAGCTGGTCCTGGAAAGGAAAAACAGCAGCGAAGCTTTATCCCCAATCTGGTCAACAACGAGACATATGGAACTATCTTAAATACCAGCCCCTCCCCTGCAGTCGTTTTGTCCACTGGAGCTCCTCCACTGCCTCCCAGAAATATAGGTATCTGCTACCAGTATTTAAATAAAAAAGTTTACTATCTTAATCTTACACGCGTTGGACAACATTGTTAGTTCTCCTTGGTTAATGTAAGACAAAGCCACAATGGTCAAAGAGAAATAATTTGAATCTGACAAAAGTAATAAGAAAAAAAATTGTATGAAAATTAACAAAGCCAGACACTGCTTTACAACCATGCTTTAAGAGAATTATTAAAAAAACAAACTCATTAAACAGGCCTGGACAGAAATTCTGGTACCCTTAACTTAATATTTTTTGCACATCATTTTAAGGCAATCACTGCTATAAAACAATTCTTGTAACGGTCAGGGAGACTTCTGCACTTCCCAGTAGGTATTCTGGCCCACTCCTCATGAGCAAATTGCATTAATTGTCTCTGGTTTGAAGGGTGCCTTTTCCAGATGGCATGTTTCATCTGGATGATGAAGATTTAAGATGTTATCAAAACTACGTTCAGAAGCCTGCATCACTGATAGTATGGGATACTATGTTCAGGTTCTAGCACAACATATGCTCCCATCTAGACGTCATCTCTTTTAAGGAAGACCTTGCATTTTTCAACAATATAATGCCAGACCACATTCTGAAGCAATCACAAAATCATGGCTAAGTAGGAGAAGGATCCGGGTACTGAAATGGCCAGCCTGCGGTCCAGATCTTTCACCTGTAGAGAACATTTGGCGCATCATAAAGAGGAAGGTGCGACAAAGAAGGCCTACGACAATTGAACAGTTAGAGGCCTGTATTAGACATGAGAACTTGAGAAACTCTCCTCTGTCACTATATGTCTATTGAGTGTTATAAGAAGAAGGGTTATAAGAAGGGGGGGTGCCACACAGTGGTAAAAATGTCCCAACTTTTTTGGGATTTGTTGACGCCATGAAATTTATGAATGATTTTAAACTTTTGATCTGTGATTTGTGTTGTATTCTGAATAAAAGATGTTGGCACCTCATTGCATTCAGTTTTTATTCACAATTTGTTTAATGTCCCAACTTATTTGGGATCTGGTTTGTAGCCCCACTGACTTTTTACAAGATTGTAGACACCTGTGATGCTATTTAGTGGATACACCTTGTTTGAACATGTCCCTTTGGTCATGTTATTTTTTTTCATTAAACATGGGGTTCCAAAAATGTTGTCAACGTGAATTTATGTAAATGATATCTTGAAAATGTTGCTGTAAATTTGTCATAGTTTTCTATTATATTAAAAACATATTTAGGCAAAAGTTAGGAATATTGGAAACAGGAATATTATTCTTTTTCACCCGACATGCACAAGGATAAGTCATGTCCGAGGATAAGGAATGTCAATTGTGACTTTGCTATCCAGCATTAGTGTCTATATCCACAAATGGTCAAATGACATATTTTTGGCACCTGAGGAAGACAACATCAACGTTTTTCCAATGCAGAATAGAGGCTGTTGTAGCTGTTGGGAATAACATTTTAAGGCAAATAGAATGGATTGACCAACAAAGTCAGATGATAGACCTCACACTCCAGTTACATTTTCAAAAAAACTTGTAACATGTGCGGTTAGCACTGCTATAAAATATTGGAACATTTCGTGTAGCAAAAAATCACAGACTTACAGTGCTTGGGTAACTTTTATATACTCTGCAGAATTCCCAGTGAAATATAAATTCTAATATTCATTTAACTTTCTTATTGTAAAAAAAAAAAAGACTAATGAGTGCTTTGATGCAGTCTCTCAGCTCGTCAATCTCTTGGTATGATTCACATTTTGCCATGTTCCCACAGATGCTAGTGTAATCATGTGTGAAATGGGGTGCTGTGAAGCAGAATGTAAGCCAAGCCCGGGAAAAAAAATCCATGCATTTCACATCTTTCTCCTTCTTCAAATGAACAAAGTCACCTTGTGGGCTGAGCTAAAGTCAGTCAGGCTGTCCTCTCTATGTCTGAATGGGTCTTTGTTGCTTTTCTTTCTTCATTTATTTATTTATTTTTCACAGGACAGCTGCCAGGTTTGAGTGGGGTTCTTCAGGGTTCTTCAGCATGGAAACCCAGTTCTATAGATCTCTTGGGCAGACAGAGATCATCCTCAGATCCTCCCAACATGCACCCACCTGTTCCACCCATGCGGGTCACCTCTACTTCCTGTAAGTTTGCCCTGGATTTGGTCCATTTTTAAAATAACTTTTAAACTTAACTTGAAACTTGAAAAATGACCAGTTCGATTTGTGATATTATTTTACTACCTGCTCAGATTAGGATTTAATGCTTTCGCATGAAATGGCGAAATAGCTTTTATCGCACATAAGGTTTGAAGCTTGATGCTTTGCAGACCATTGATTCTGTGTGCTATTTCCATAAATTTAAAGTCTAGTTCTCTCGGTTTGGAAGTGATGCAGTGATGCATACATTCCCAGTGCATAGAGCAATTTTGTTACTCTAGTTAACCCATCAGCGTATCGTTGGAATGTGGAAGGAAACCAAAGACCCCAGAGAAAACCCACGCAGGCACAGTAAGGACATGCAGACTTCACACAAAGGCTTGTGCTCACCTTAACTGGGATTTGAATCCGGGACTTACTTATTGAAAGGGGAAAGTGTTAACTGCAGTACCAGTTGCTGCCCAGTGATTTAATTCAATTTTTAGTCTCAACATAATATATGGAGCTGTATTAATGACCAATGTTCCAGACTATACAGACTGAAAACTACGGTTTGTGAATGTTTATCTGAACATTTACCCAAACATTTATAGAAGAAAAATGTTGAGAAGCCTAAAAAAAGAGACAAACTAATAATAATAAAACATTAACAGTAATAAAAGTAGTGTTTCATGCTGAACATGTTGAACGTGCACTTTCAGAAGAGAAGCAATAATTTGAGATTTTGAAAACATGCTTAAAAGAGTTAAGAGTTGCTTTTTTTTTTTTAGTACATTTAATTTTTGGCCGTGATCATGATATACTAGATAGATTTAAGTGCTTTGTAATTGCATAAACCGGGTGGCATGGTGGCTTAGTGGTTAGCACTAAGCCTCTCAGCGCTGGGGATTCCCGGTTCGAATCCCGATCTGTTATCCCTGTGTCCGTGTAGGTTTTCTCTGGGTTCTCCGGCTTCCACCCACAGTCCAAAAACATGGATTTCATGTAAATTGAATGTTCAAAATTGCCCTGTATAGTGTGTGTTTATATGTGTGGGTCTGTGCCCAGTGATGGATTGGCACCTGGATGTTTCTACCCGGTTTGAATCCCAATCTGGGTGAAGTTTCCATGTTCTCTCTCTGTCTGCATGGGCTTCCTCCGGGTTCTCTGGTTTCTTTCCACAGTCCAAAAAAAAAAGAAAAAACATGGATTTAAGTTAAATTGACTGCTCTAAATTGCCCTACATAGTGTGGATGTGTGAGTGTGGATGTGTGAGTGTATATAGTCTGTGTGCCAGGCAAACGCTTCTTAACCAGGGGTGCCAATAATTGCGCTGTATGTATGTACACATTTATGTGTGTGTTTGTATAGAGTGTACATATACACACAGTAATCAGTGTTTGATCCCCCACTGATTTTGAAAGTTTTTACTAGCAAATTAAACAGCCTATGATTTTTATGGTAGCTTCATTTTAACAGTGAGAGATGGAATGTCAAAAAGAAACTCTAAAAAAATAAATATTTAAATAAAAAAATGCATTTTATTGGGGGGGAAATAAGGATTTGATTGCCTAAAAACCATGACTAATGTTGGCTCCCACAGACCACTGACACACCGTAATCTCAGTGAAGTCGTTACCTGCACAAGAGACACCTGTCCCAAATTGTCACCTGTATAAAAGGCCACCTGCCAACAGACTCAGTGACGCTCCCAACATCACCATGGGCAAGAATAAAGAGCTGTCAAAATGTCAGGGACAAAATGTTGACCTACAGAAGGCTGAAATGGGCTACAAAGCCATCAGTAAAAAGCTGCATGAGAAGGTAACAACTTTTACAGTGCAATTATTTGGTGGTATTATTCGACCTTGGCCTGGAGCTCTATGCAAGGTATCACCTCGTGGTGTCTGCTCGATTATTAGAAAGGTTAGAAATTAGCCAGGAACTACACAAGAGGAGCTGGTTAATCCACAGTTTCTAAAAAAAATCAAACATTGGTAATACACTTTTTAAAAAGACTTATGTCCAAGTTTGCTTATGAACATTAATGACTCGCTTTGAGACGCATTGGCCTCAACTTAAATCGACGTGTTTGCAGGAAGAAAAATACAGAATGTGACCCTAAGAACACCGTCAAGCATGGTGGTGGAAGTATTATGTTTTGGGGTGTTTTTATCCTAACGGTACAGGTCAAATTCAGCACATCGACGAGAAGATGAACGGGGCCACGTATCGCAAAATCCTGGGTGACCTCCTCCTTGCCTTTGCCAGGGCACTTAAAATGGGTCTTCCAGCACAACAACCAAAACCCATACAGCCATGTAAACAAAGGATTGGATCCATAAGAAGCATATCAAGGTCATGGAATGGCCTAGCCAGTCTCCTGACCTCAATCCCATAAAAAAATTCTATAGAGGGAGCTGAAGCTTTGCGTTTCCAAATACACACCTTAAAACCTCAAGGATTTGGAGATGATCTGCAGAGAGAAGTGTGCCAAAACTACTTCTGAAGTACAAACCTTAAAAACTATAAGAAACGCCTGACTGCTATGCTTGCCAACAAAGGTTTTGCCACAAACTATCGATTTTCTAGCGGGTCAAATACATCTTTCCAATTGAATTAAATATTTATTTCTCATTTCATTTTTTTTTTCAGTTTTTTCTTTACTATTCCATGCGTCACTGTTAAAATAATGATGTCATTAAATTGTGAGATGTTTCATTTGAAATATAACTTTTAAGTCGGTGGGGATCCATAAATAATAAACTGTTAGTTGCATTGTTAAGTCTTTAAATGTTTGCAGTTATAGCACCAGCTGTGCCTCCTCCTGCAGTCAAACTAGCTGATGTCATGGAGCCTATAAGTGTACAGACCAAAACAGGACCAGTGTCTCAAGGACAGAATGTTAACAGGGCTACTACCTCTGCAAGGTCAGTAAACCCATACACACTCACACACACTTGTACGTCCTTGTTACCATTTAATTTGCACAGACGGCCCTCTGCCGGAGATTACCCTACTTCTTAATAGCAGGCGTAGCCAAAGAGGAGCCCAGACCAAAACCTCCATTTGAAGGCAACAGAGTATTTACAACCATAAACACCCTGACACCTCAAATGCAGGACAACCCCCTCCCCTCCCCTTCCGTGAGAACTCCGGAATAGAATAGGTTCTCAGCACTCCCTTGCATTTCGTAAAAGGCGAATAAATGGGACGCCTCGTTTGCCGTGAGGTGCGACCTGTGGCTGCGGAGGAAGAGATCCTGGTGCTTGAGGGAACTGGTGGCTGCGGCTACCAGAACCCAACACAGTACTTTGGCTCCTACTTCGCATAGTCAGGCGGTCAGAGTGGCCCACTCTGATCAATCGGCTGGTCGAGACTTGCCCTGGGAGACTCTGGTCATGCCGTCAGGTAATCCGTGAGCCCCAGAAGGCGTCGGCTGAAGGGTCAATCGAGTAGCAAATTACTATCTAGAGACTACTCGAGTATACCGTCCCTATATCCCTGGTACACATCCGCTGGAAATCCGCGGCTCTGTGTTCCCCCTAGTAGGGCTCCATGGAGGGTGGGGAGTAGAGACGACGAACCCCAAAAAACGACAATATGGATAAACACACCACAAAGAGAAAGATGATAGAAAATGACGTGAACCAAAGAAGCTTGGAACTGCACTCAGAAACAAGTGACAGCTGGCAGCGATTCGTTCTACTGGAATCTGGGAAAACAGACACCCCTTTGACAACACTCTCCCCTTTCACCATAAACAAAGGCGTACTGGGCATAGCAGGAACCGTCAAGAACGTGAAGAAACTGAGGTCTGGACAAATATTAATAGAATGCTCAAAGAGAATCCAAATGGAAAACCTACTCAAAACAAGTGAATTCGCAGGAATTAGAATCAAAGCAACGCCACACCCATACCTCAACACCAGCAAGGGTGTAATCCGAACAAAAGAATTAGCAGAAATGGAAGAAGCCGAAATCACAGCAGAACTGACATACCAAGGCATAACAAACGTTAAAAGGATAATACTCAAAAAACAAGACCAAACCATACGAACAAACACCTACATCTTAACCTTCAACAGACCACAACCCCCGGAAAAAATTGACATTGGATACCTAAAAGTGAAAGTGGACACGTACATACCAAACCCCTTAAGATGCTTCAAATGCCAAAGATATGGACACGGGGCAGTAAACTGCAGAAACAACGCTATATGCAGTAATTGTGGAGAGGCAGAACATGGACCAGGATGCGAAAACACCCCGAAATGCACAAACTGTCAGGGGCACCATAACGCATCATCAAAAGAATGTCCCACATGGATACGGGAAAAAGAAATTCAAAAGATAAAACACAGTAAAAAGATCACATACCCAGAAGCAAGACAGCTGGTCGAAACCCAAACCGCTTCCAAACCTACTAAATCCTATGCAGCAGCACTCAAAACCACAGTAAACCAAGAAACCCAAACAGACCTCACATGGATATGTGGTGAGAAAGCACTTATATTGACCAAATCAAAAGAAATAACTACCCCCAGACCAAAAGCGACCAACAAGGACACAAAAGCAACAGAAACTGATTCAGAACACAAACCGAGAAAGAAAACAAGTACAACACAGAAATCAAGTCAAGGAAGTAATAAACCCAAAGAAAATACACAAACAGATATAGAGATGTCTGAACCCACGACATCACGGTCCCGGAGCCCGTCACCAAGGACCAAAACAAAACAAAACGTACATATACTTCCAACATGACAAACGAAGAGCTAATCATACAGTGGAATTGTAGAGGATTCAAAGCAAACTATGCAGAAATACAACAACTAGCGGCAACACTCAACCCAGCAACCATCTGCCTACAAGAGACCCAATTAAAACAGACAAGTTACAAAGAACTCAAAGGCTATACCACATACAGCTCACCTGGGCCGGCAATATGTAGACAGTCTGGGGGCACAGCCATCCTAATACGACACAATATCATACATAGTCCTGTCCAAATCCAAACAAGCATACAAGCTACAGCGGTCTGTCTGACACTAACTCGACCAATAACCATCTGCTCAATATACCTTCCCCCAGGAGATACGGTCACAAAACAAGAAATAAACTCACTGATAAACCAAATCCCCCCCCCAATTATGTTGGTAGGGGACTTCAATGCACATAACCCAATCTGGGGAAGTAATAAGACTACACCGAGAGGAAAATTAATTGAAGAAATAATCAACTCAAGAGACCTCTGCCTATTAAATGATGGCTCAAACACATATCTACACCCAGGACATGGAGTATACTCAGCCATAGACTTAACTCTCAGCTCGCCAGAACTACTACCATACACCGATTGGAGAATATGGGAAGATACATGCGGTAGCGATCACTTCCCAATGATAATATCGCTAAAATCACCCAAGAAACAACAGGGCATCCCCAAGTGGAATCTAAAAAAAGCAAATTGGAATTTATTCACAACCCTGTGTGAGGAAAGAGCCCACACACTAAGAGCCGAGGAACCAGACCCAGTAAGGTGGTTCACAAAAACATTGACAGAAATAGCCAAAGAGACAATACCACGAGCCAAAGCAAAATCACCGAAGTACCATAACCCATGGTTCACGGAAGAATGCAAAACAGCCATCAAACACAGGAAAAAAGCCATCAGGACCTTTAACCAACACCCAACAACCGAAAACCTCACTAGATTCAAAATCAGTCGGGCACAAGCACGCAGAACCATAAGACAGGCCAAAACCAAAACTTGGACAGCTTTCGTGTCCAACCTTAAACCCAAAGCGCCAATAGGAGCAGTCTGGAAAATGATACATAACATGCACAACAGAGAAAACAGACCCCAAATACACCACCTCTGCGAAAATGGCAAACAACTACATACCGAGGAGGACATAGCAAACGCACTAGCAAGAAGCTTCAAGAAAAACTCCTCCATGGAAAACTGCACGCCAGAATTCAAAAAGATCTGCACAGCCCGGGAAAACGAACCACTCCCCTTCAGATCAGGAAATGATGAACCCTACAACAAACTTTTCACAATAGTAGAACTTCAAAACGCAATTCAAAAAGCACACGACACAGCCACAGGCCCAGATAACATCCACTACCAATTTCTGAAACATCTACCATTCCAATCACTAACGGTCTTACTTCTAGTCATAAATCGAATCTGGACAGAAGGCAAAATACCCCACACCTGGAAAGAAGCTACAGTAATCCCGATACCCAAACCGGGGAAAAACCACACCGACCCTGGAAATTACCGACCGATAGCTCTGACAAGCTGCCTCTGCAAAACAATGGAACGAATGATTACTAACCGGTTGGTATGGCACCTAGAACACAATGGCTTTATAAACCGACTACAAAGTGGCTTCAGGAAAGGCAGAAGTACCATGGACCATATCACAAGGATGGAGACCTACATCAGGGATGGCTTCATAAACAAACAGCATATAGTGGCGGTATTTTTCGACCTGGAGAAGGCATATGACACAACCTGGAGACGTGGGATACTAGAAGACATCCATCAACTGGGCCTTCGAGGAAGACTACCCACAATAATCGCAGACTTTTTAACAAACAGAAGTTTTCGGGTTCGGGTAAACCATTCCCTCTCAAAACAAACAATACAAGAGACGGGAGTACCACAGGGCAGCATATTATCAGTAACACTCTTCAACATCAAGATCAATAATATCACACAAGGTATCAACCCTAACATCATGAGCAGTCTTTACGTAGATGATCTATGTATAAGCTACAGAGGAAGATACATGCCAGTAATCGAACGGAAACTACAATGTGCCATAGATAATATACAGAAGTGGACCACCCTAAACGGCTTCAAAATATCCAAAACCAAAACCACCTGCGTACATTTCTGCCATCTAAGGTCAATGCACCCGGACCCAGCACTCTACCTTGACGGAGACGAAATCAAGGTCCAAACGGAGGCCAAATTCCTCGGAATAATAATGGACAACAAATTGAATTTCAAAACCCACGTCCAACAACTAAAAACTAAATGCCAAAAAAGCTTAAATATAATGAGAACACTAGCAAGCACAAACTGGGGAGCCGCCTTTCCCATACTTATACAACTTTATAAAGCAACTATACAATCTAGACTGGACTATGGAAGCCACATCTATGGAGCAACAAGGAAATCCTACCTACAACCACTGGAAGCAATCCATCATCAAGGGCTAAGGCTGGCACTGGGAGCCTACAGGACATCACCAGTAGACAGCCTATGCATTGAAGCAAACGAGCCACCAATCCACATGAGACGGCAACAAATAGCTTTAAAATATGCAATAAAATCATACTGTAACAAACAAAACCCAGTATACCAGTCCATCTATGAAAACAGTTTTCAACACAGGTACGAGGCAAAACCCAACGCCATACCTCCCTTAGGAATCCGCATAAAGAACGATTTGAAGGACTTGAAAATAAACATACATACACTAGCAAAACCCCAAGAACCGCCACCCCCATGGAACGCACCAAAACCAAAGGTCATCCTTTCACTTACAGAAAACAAGAAAAAAAGAACAGAACCAATAGAATACCAGCGGAAATTCCTTGACCTAAGAGAAAACCACCCAAACCATAGAACAATATATACAGACGGATCCAAAACAGAATCCCATGTC
>JAOUQT010084671.1:0-20087 GCA_025769995.1 Xyliphius kryptos
AGCAATGAGGGTTAAGGGTCTTGCTCAAGGACCCACATTGGTAACTTCAGTGGACCTGGGATTTGAACCCACAATCTGCTGATTGATAGTCCAATACCCTACCCACTGAGCCACCACGTCCCTGGCATTTTAAACTGTAGTATAAGATTATGTGGAAAAAAATGAGGTCAGCCACTGATGTTGAATGAGCCGACACGGGGAGTCTGTGCAGACAATATACCCGACCATGCCTTTGTGACTAACATTACAAACACAGGGCCTATATAGCCAAAACAGAACACATGACCAGATGAAAACAACCAATTAAAACACAGATAATTAACAAACAATGTTTACATTTTCTTAAGGGACAGTGTGCTAATGTTTTTGGCAATGATTGTAATTTTTTGGCTTTATGCAAATGGTAAAATTAAAAATGAATTCAACCCATTATTTTTGTGTTCCAGATGTAAGCCAGCCTGAGCAGGAGAAGCTCTTCATTCAGAAGCTGCGACAGTGTTGTGTTCTCTTTGACTTCGTCTCAGACCCTTTAAGTGACCTAAAATGGAAAGAAGTAAAACGGGCAGCACTGAGCGAAATGGTAGAGTACATCACTCACAACCGCAGTGTTATAACTGAGCCCATCTACCCAGAGGTAGTCCACATGGTAAGTCAAAATTTCCAAGTACTTAAGAAGACATGTATTTAAAGTAAGCATTGTTGAGTTCTAAACTTTTAGTCTATACTGTACAAATTTAAATTTGTAAATGAAAAGGAAGAACAGAAAGTGCTCCCAGTGCTGAGTTTTTTTCTGTTTTAAACAAACAGTTTAAATAATATTATATATATAATACTATTATTTTGCACAAAAATATATACTAAACAACCGCTATTGAACCTGCTTCTCAAACTATACAGATTGATGTTAATAGTTTTGAATTTCAATGTTGCTTTTTTTCACACAAAGCTTTAAAAAATGTTTTCTTGCCAGTTTGTGGCATAGAATAACATTTATTTAATGTAGTAAAAATAGATTTTCTTCTTCTCCTTCTTTCCAGTTTGCTGTAAATATGTTTAGATCATTGCCACCTTCATCCAATCCCACTGGGGCAGAATTTGACCCTGAAGAAGATGAGCCTACATTAGAAGCAGCTTGGCCACATCTACAGGTATATTTTAACACACAGTTCTATTGTAGAAATTGTAGTTCCACTTATACATAAATATAAACTCACCAGCCATAGAAGTTCCACTGATCATGTAGATAGACTTTGTAGTTCTAAAATTTAATACTGTAGTCCATTGGTTTCTCTACATAGTTTTTAGTTTGATTTAGTATGTTCTCTTTTGATCAGGACCATCATCCACCACCCTAATAATACCTGCTCTATAGTGATCCTAATCACCAGAGAACAGATTGAAGGAGACTAACAAAGTATGTAGAGAAACAGAGGGATTACAAAATGTAAATGTATAACTAAAATCTCCTTCTACAGTGCCTTGCGAAACTGGTCACCCCCTTTGCATTTGCAAGTCACTTTGGATAAGTCTCAATGAGCTTGCCACATCTTTCCACTGAGATTTTTGCCAATTCCTCAGTGCAAAACTGCTTCAGCTCCTTTAAGTTAGATGATATCCGCTGGTGAACAGCAATCATGGTGTCTGACCACAGATTCTCAATTGAATTAAGGTCTGACTAGGCCATTCCAATACATTTACAAGTTTCCTCTTAAACTTCTCAAAGTGTTGCTTTAGCAGCGTCCTTTGGGTCACAGTTCTGTTGGAAAGTAAATCTCAAATCACTGACAGACGCAAACTGTCAAGGATTTGCTCAAGAATATCCCTGTATTTAGCACCACCCATTTCCCCTCGACTCAGACCACTTTTCCAGTCCCGTTTGCTGAAAAACAACCCCACAGCATGACGCTTCCACCACCGTGTTTCAATGTGGGGATGGTGTTCTTGAGGTGATGAGATGTGTTGGTTTTGTGGCAGACATAGCGTTTTCCTTGGTAAACAAAAACTTCAATTTTGGTCTCGTTTGACCATAGTACCTTGCTCTGTACATTTGGGGAGCCTTTTTGCAAACTCAAAACGAGCCTTCCTAATTTTGCCTGTAAGTTTTTTTTTCTGGCCACTTTTTTTTCACACAGGTGGCCTTCATTTCACTAAGCATGTGAATTCTGAAGGTAATTGGTTATACCAAAACGTTTTAGGGGGCTTTAAAACAAAGGGGGTAAATATATATGCACATGCCAATTTTTTGTTTTTTATTTCCACAGTTTTTTATTGACTATATATGTTTCTTATTTCAATTCTAAAACGTAGACTATTTCGTGCAGATGCATTACATACAATTCAGATTAAAAACGATAAATACAGTTTATAAAAAATAAAATAGCTAAAAATCCAAGGGGGGGGGGTTGAATACTTTCGCAATGCACTGTATATGGTAAGGGGAGAAACAAAAAGCTGTACATAATAAAATGAGTGTATATCCTAATATATGCATTTGGTGACCCATCTAATGTTAGAAAAAGTAATTTAACAGGATTCCGTTATAAAATATTCATTTTGACATTTGGGTCAAACAACAGAACACCTAGCTTTGATTTCATAGTACAATAAAATTTTAAATTTTTACAGAACTTATGTGAGCAAAAGTGTGAATCATTTGATGAAATTCTTTTTCTTTCCTATTTTTCAGCTTGTTTATGAATTCTTCTTAAGGTTTTTAGAATCACCAGATTTTCAGGCAAATGTTGCAAAGAAATATATTGACCAGAAATTTGTGCTACAGGTAAGAAATGTTTAGATAGTGTAATTCAATTTTGTACAATAGAAAATAATTAAATGTGACTGGATTAAATTGCAGCTTCTGGAACTGTTTGACAGTGAAGACCCTCGAGAAAGAGACTTTCTAAAGACCACACTTCATCGTATATATGGGAAGTTTTTGGGTCTAAGGGCATACATCAGGAAACATATCAATAATATATTTTATAGGTTAGTATATTATTTGCATCAATGTGCTTTAGATGAGATTGCATTTCTTCATCTTTTCAGACTTTGTATATGTGTATGATTTATAGGTTTATTTATGAAACAGAGCATCACAATGGAATTGCTGAATTACTGGAAATTCTTGGAAGGTAAAACTACAGTAATTGCATTCTTTTGAAGTACGTGTCTCAAAAGTATAGAAACCACAAATAAAATAAAAAAGGCAGTGATCCAATTTCAGACCCAAGCTATAGAGGAAGTGAAAAACTATTCAGTCCATGATTTTAAAAGTGTTTATTTTAGATTTAGTGTCAGTTTTTCAGAAGGAATGGTTGTCAAACTGGTGGAAAATTTCACCATACTATGATGTGCTTCAGAACAACATCATTTTTTTAATTAAATCTTAAATTTAAGCACGGCTTAGTGATTAGCATGTTCGCATCTCAATGCTGCGGATCGAGGCTCAAATCTTGATCTGGGGAGGTTTCCATGTTTTCCATGCCCTTTGTATTCCCTGTGTCAGTGTGTTTTTTCGCACAGTTTCTTCTTACAGTCCAAAAACTTGGATTCAATGTGAATTGGCTGGATTCAAGATGAATGTGTGCCCATCAATGGATTGGCATCCTGTCCTGGGTGTGTCTACCCAGTGCACGAAACATTCTCCTTCCTGGATCTGCATGGGGAACTCCCTCCCCCCGCGATCCTAGTAGAGAATGTAGTTCAAGAAAATGACAACGCTTGACATAAAATAAAGACGTGCGCCGAACTAAAAGGAACACAGGCTTAAAAAATAAAACAGAATCAGCCCACGTACCAATAAAACAATACAGTTAATTACCTCTGAACACAACATTCATAGAAAACAATGAGCTAATTAACTACAATGAAGTGCAAAAAGGCAAGTGAGGTCCAAACGGCCCCTGACAGATGAGATGTTTAAACAGTAAATTTTCTTTTACTAAGAATGGCGATTTAACAAGTGTCTTTATTTTAAGTGAACTAAACATGTGTCAACCCAGAAGATTTCAACCAAAACCACAAAGACGAACCATTACCCACAGTTTGGTTGCCAAAACGTTTTGCCAAATGTTGAGAAAGTTTTTGTTAAACTGAAATCTGAACAGTTGAAAAATCCTTCAGACGTAGCAACATCATATATTGTTCTGGCCTCATTTAATGGGAGCCAACACAGGCTCTGAAATTATAATGTTATTGAGAATTTGCCGATGTACGTGCTAGCATTTGGTCAAAAAAAAAAAATAGTTTAGAGATCATTAGGAATTGGAGAAAAGTAGAGCCAAAACATTGGAAACATGGTGCACAGCATATTAAAAACATGTGGCAAATTTTCTGGTTTATAAATAATAATTTAATAAATAATTGGACGTGGATATGAAGCCCGTTACTGTTTTTCTATAAGTAAAATTCAGCTTGAGGCCTCACTCAAATACCTTTCAATTTGATGAACTGATGGTTGAAGTCAATACTTTGGTTGCAATGTTGGCCTATTAGGTTTTCCTTTTGTTTCTGAAATTGGAAAACCTTCTGTCATACAATTTTGTTTTTATGTGAGTTTCTTTACTTTTGGGACACCCTGTGTAATAAGAAAAAAATATCTAAATGACATTTTCTTGTGTTTCCTTCGCTTTAATAGTATAATTAATGGGTTTGCCTTACCCTTAAAGGAAGAGCACAAGATATTTCTGCTAAAAATTTTACTGCCTTTACACAAAGTAAAGTCACTTAGTGTTTATCACCCACAAGTGAGTATCTCATAACCACATTTTTATTTCCACCTTGTTTATTGGTTTATATTTCCAATTTAATGTTTTTCAAAGCTGCATATTACATATTTTTGACACAAGAAACAAATGTGTAGTACATAGCATGTATGTTTGTAACTTATTTAATCAAAGCTTATTTATAATTGTCATCCCAGTATTCTCTACTGAGTCATTCTGTACTCTTTCTAGTTAGCCTATTGTGTGGTACAGTTCCTGGAGAAGGACAGCACACTTACCGAACCAGTAAGCATTGCATAATATACTTCAAATATCACTTTCATAATTGTATGGTGAGGAAAACGTTTGGACAGATGATGAAGGCTAAGCCTTAAAATGTGATGTAACTCAATTCTTGAAAACATTTGGGCTTAAAATTTGCTTATGTGAGCACACCCTATTGATATGATGCGCACACGTGGTTGTTTCAAAAGAGCTCTAGCCTCGTTTAGACTTCACATTAGAAATTGTCTTAATTAAATAGATGACAACATATTTAAGTACACACTTCACATCGGGCATTACAAATGTGTCTTGATTAAATACTTCTGTTAAGTTAATATTCTAGCTTTCTAGCTTCTTATCTTCCTCTATATATGTTTTTTTATCTTTTGAAGGTAGAAGCCTTAATTATGTATGATTAATAAATCCACAAATTAAAAGCAGCCCACAAGAAGCCAAATACATGAATAAAATGCAATAATCAGGCAATAATTTTTGGTTCGACTGACTAGCTTTAATTAAAGTAAATTTAAAGTGATCTAATTTGCCTACAGGGCTTACACACAGGGGAATTTGTCCTCCACTTTTAACCCATCTGTGCAGTGAAAAACACACAGGTAAAGTGAGCACACGTTCCCGAAGCGGTAGGTTGCCTTGTATACGGCACCCAGGGAGCAATCGGGGTCAGGTGCCTTCAGGTCGCAAGACTTGTTTCTTATCCACAAGCTTAGGACTTCCCCACAGTCATTCGCTGTGGAGTTGTTTTCACAGGCTTCTGCAATGTCTGCACATTTATTTAAAGTTTATATGTTTAAAGTTGGGACAGCATGGTGGCTTTGTGGTTAGCAAATTTGCCTCTCAGTGTTGAGGATTTTTGGGTTAAAAAAATCTCAATCTGGGTGGAGTTTCCATGTTCTCCCCGTGTCCGCATGGGTTTCCTGTGGGTTCTCTGGTTTCCTCCCACGGTCAAAAAACATGGATTCAAGGTAAATTGAATGCTCTAAATTACCCCGTATAGTGTGTGTTTGAATGTTTGGCTGTGTGAGTGAGTGTGTTCCCAGCGATGGATTAGCACCCTGTTATGGGTGTATTTGCCCAGCGCATGAAATGTCCTTCCCTTGATGGGCATGGGGAACCCCACGCGACCCTAGTTGAGGATTAAGCGGAAGATAATAAATGAATGTTTTAAGTTTCTGTGCAATCAATTGTCAATTGACAATGTCATTATATGCTCCTTTGTAAAAAAGACTTAGACAACTCATTCTATGTGTTTGTAACTTTAAATCCAGGTTGTGATGGCCCTTTTAAAGTACTGGCCAAAGACTCACAGCCCAAAGGAGGTAATGTTCCTTAATGAGCTGGAGGAGATCCTGGATGTTATTGAGCCATCTGAGTTTGTTAAAGTGATGGAGCCTCTTTTCAGACAGCTGGCCAAATGTGTATCCAGCCCCCATTTCCAGGTGAGTTAGATTATACCACCACATTATATAAAGTGTCCGTATGGAAGTTGTAATGATCAGGATTCATAACAGGTACACTTTGAGTTGCAAAAGAAACCCCCCAAAAAACAATGTGGTTTAAGGTTAACTTTAAAGCTACTAAATCCTATTTATTGGTCAAGCACAAATCGGTCTGCTGAACTGCAGCATAAGTTCATATAATCTTTGGGATTCCAGTTAGCCATTTATTGTTCACTATTAATGGTGGATGATGTTTACATCACATCAGTTTTATGTTAGAGTTGAAAATTTATTTTCAAAGAACATTATTATAGGTTGACAAAGAATAGTTATACATGAAAAAAATATTTTATTTAATAAAAAGGGATGAAAATTCCTCTAATTGTGTGCACATATTTCAGAACATATACTGGGTTTTAAATTATTGGTATATCAAAATAAACACAATCCAGTCATGGAAGTGGTGTTAAAATAATAATGTCACACAGCTTTTAAAATTTTGGTTTCTAGCCATTGAGGCTTAGTGTAAATTTTATTAATAAGTGCTACGGGGAGGGAGGAGGAGAGAAACAACTTGCAAGGTGTCTGTTGATGTGTTAATATAAAGTATATACTGTATATATATATACACACACACACACACACACACACTTTAGCAGGAGAACAGTTAACTGAATGTAAAATATGCACAAAACTGCATGATTCTATGTTAGGTATAAAAAATGACAACAATATTTTAAATCTGACTTAATAAATAGAAAGGGCTAACTAAATGTTAAAGGTTAAATGCTTTAACCTGATGGTGTGGTAGCTCAGTGGTTAGGGTGTTGGACAATCAATCTGAAGGTTGTGGATTCCAATCCCAAGTGGGCCCTTGAGCAAGGCCCGTAAACCTGATTGCTCCAGGGCTACTGTATCAAACCCGATTAAATTGGGATATTTGTAAGTCGCTTTGGAAAAAAGCATCAGCTAAACCAAATAACCAAATGTAAAGTGTTTTTTTTCATGCTTTAGTTGGTTTAACACCTCTAAACTAAAAGTAAATTAAATTAGTGCTGTTGCAATATTATTGCCTAAACAAATGTTATTTAAATACATTTTTTTGTGAATAAATTTTTTTTTGTGTGTGTAAAATGTGTATAATAATGAGTGTGTAAGAAAAGAATCTTTTCTTTTTACAACTTTGCTTATGCAATGTACATTTTAAAAACAGTATTGAGTAAAGTAATAATAATAATAATACTAATAATAATAATAATAATAACAACTTTTATTTATAAAGCACCTTTTAAAGCACTCAAGGTCACTGTACAAGAAACAGTAAAATGCATATAAAGAAAATAAATAAGAACAGTAAATACAGAAAAAATAAAAAAATAAATACAGTAATAAATTGACAGGCTAAGACCATAGTTATATAAAAGTAGAATAAGAATAAAAAATAAAAATAAAAACAGAGGAATAAAAGAATAAAATTGTCAGATGATAATAAAACCCTAAACAGATAATTAATTGATTGCTCTCTCAAAAGCTAACTGATGGAGATAAGTTTTTAGTCTGTCTTTGAACAATGGTAGAGAATGACATACATAACTCTAACTGGAGCCTATTCCAGAGCTTAGGGCCAGCAACACTAAAAGCTCTGTCACCTAGTATAACAGTTAAGTTAACATTTGGTCATTTGGCCAAAGCAAATTACAAGTCTGCCATATTGTTTCGGGTCAGATCACAGGGTTTATACAGCAGCCGTGGAGCAATGAGGCTTATGGGCCTTGCTAAAGGGCCCACTTGGGATTTGAATCCACACCCTTCAGATTGATTGCCCAAAACCCCAACCACTGAGCTACCAACTGCCCCCACATCTTGCTTTTTATTTAAAAAAAATGTTTATTTAATAATATAATACATATTCACCAAAATGAGGATATCAATGAGTGGAATAATTACTTCTTGATACTGTATTCAGACAGACTTATTTTAATAAAACAATTTGGCAAGCAGTACATACTTATTTTTAATTTATGAAGATTCCTGATGTTTTTTTTCTTTGACAGGTCGCAGAAAGAGCTCTTTACTACTGGAACAATGAGTACATCATGAGTCTCATCAGTGACAATGCTGCCAAAATCTTACCAATCATGTTTCCATCACTGTATCGTAACTCAAAGACCCATTGGAACAAGTGAGAATGTGCACACTAGAAATATTTATGTGCACATATTTGCACTAAATTTGTCTAAACTGTATTCATCAAAGCAGACAAAATATATACACAAATCCTAATGATAGTTTTCTTTTCTTCATAGAACTATCCATGGTTTGATATACAATGCTTTAAAGCTTTTTATGGAGATGAATCAAAAGCTTTTTGATGACTGTACGCAACAGTTTAGAGCAGACAAAAATAAGTAAGTATAGTGTCATTAATTTTTTTCTGAACTTCAGAACTTATAAAAAAAAGCTAAAAAATATTATGTTAAAAAGTGAAAGTTTAATTGACAAAAATATATCATTAAAATAATTTTAAAATTAAAGTCTTAAAAACTACATGATATCCAAAATGCATGAATACATAGTTTTGTTCTAATCTATTCAATAGTTCATGAGCTCTGTTTGTTCACTGTTTGAATATCTGATCTTCATTTTTTTTTTTTGTAATTTTGCTGACCCTTTTATCCAAAGTATCCCAACTTGATGATTGGAGCCAGGACACAGGGGTGATACAGAACCCTGGAGCAATAAGGGTTTAGGGCCTTGGTCACAGTGGTAACTGGCTTACTTAAACTGTTCCCACAAAAGTGGTAGCAAAAAGTGACCCCAAGCTTGCTTTTATGCACATGTTGCAATTGGTCTAAATTAGATAATAAGATACTAAGTGTATGTCCAGGAAACGCATTTCTCCTTATTTTCTTTACCTTTTTTTTGCATAATTTGAAAGTAAATATGGATAAATATGTCGTAAATAAGTAATTTAGATGAGGTTTAATGCATCATGCTTGTAATGCAGTCACTGGAATTTAAATGAACTTATTTTATATTCATTAGTTTTTACATTTAAAAAAAAAAAAAATTTAAATTTCGAAAAATATCTAAAAATTGCGCCCTGACTTCTCATCAACCCAATTATGATACCTGTTACTAATGCGCTTGTTGATCAGTTAAAACACTGGAGATGTTATCTGGGTACAGATTTTTTTTTTCTTATTTTGCCGGCTAAATCAAGAAATTACAGATCCTTGTTTTTTTGTTTTTTGTTTTGGCGGGGGAGGGGGTTGTTTCCAAAATATATAAACATTGTTGAAAGTGTTTTATTGGATAACAGTATCTTAAATATTGCATTTATTATAATAAATTGTTTTCCTCCTCAGAGAACGCGCCAAGTTAAAAGAACGTGAAGAAGCTTGGGCTAAAATAGAGAACCTAGCAATATCAAATCCACAGGTTGGCTCTCTGATTTTATTTACCATACAATTTCACTTTAAACTTAACTAAAATTTGAATTTTGATTGTTTTGGTAAATACCTTTCAAAACAAATATACACAAAAAATAAGCAGTATGTACATTTTTGCTGTTTTATTCAATTCCTGTATAATTTTATTGTTTTATATTAGTACTGTGTTTTTATTGTGAGTTTTCTGTGAATTTTGAAATTTCATCAAACTGCTTTTTAAAAATAACAAATACTACATCATAAGAATTTAATTTACCTAGAAAATCAAAGAAAAGAAAACAATAAAACATTTTAAATTAGCATCAAATTAGATAAGTCTTGTGACTGATGGTATGGTTCCCTCAAATCATTGACCTTAACAAAACTAAAGTAATATAATTTTCACATGAAAAAAAAAAAAAAGGTCTAGGAAACCAGGAACTTACATTTTGCGGAGTTGCCAAATCTCCACAAAAAATACTTAAAAGTATATTCTGGTGTCACTCAGATCTTAGAAAAGGAGAGTTCATGGAAAAAAGTCTGTGGTACCACTTTACATAAATCATAATGCTTTATTATGACACACAAAAAGCGGTAAATAATTTATAATATTTGATTTAAGCCTTTGCTATTGATTAACTTATTGTAGAGATGAGCATCATAAAGTTGAATATAGTTTGTCTTAAATTATATCCACCCCTGAAAATGACTTCATAAGTGCTTATAACGGTTTATAAATTCTCTTTAAGGGCATTATGTAAAGTGTCATCATTTATTATCTCTATTAAGGAGATTGCATTTATTTTAATGTAAGTAATAACTAATAAAGGATTTTATAAAACGGGTAGTTCCGGTCCTTAAATCTGATTGGCTGAGCCGCTTGTCTTGCCGTGCCATTATTCACAATAACCTACACCTCTGACCGCTTCACATTCGTATAAATGTGCAATATAAAATAAAGTTCTTCAGAAGTTTTTCATAAACTGCTTTTTTTAATTTGGCTACTAGATGGCAGTATTTGAGCGTTAAAGTCACGGAAGGGGAGTTTATTAGCAATTTTGCTGTCAGTCAACATATTTATTAATTAAACCCTGTTTTTAATCATAGTGTGTTGGCAACCATTTTATAAGAGCAACGATGCACTCGAGGTTGTGCGTTATTGTGAATAATCCACAGGAAAGAGGTGTAACTGTACTCCGCTTGCATGTCGTGCCTAATAACACCTCGTTCCTGTGGTTTATTCACAATAATGCACAACCTCGAGTGTCTCTTTGCTTTAATAGATGCTCTTTACAGACTTTAGATAAAGTAAAATCATTTTAAAGTAAGAAAGTCTAAATAGTCCAAAGAATCCAAAGTTTATATTATAATGCATTATGTCACATTGGGTTATAAATCTTAATGTAATTTAGTTGTGACTTAATGACTGACTATAAACATTTATGTACAATAACAGAGGCTTATGACAAATGTTATGAAGCATTATGGGGATGTTATAAAGCATTAAGCATGTATTAATAATGCATTATGAATGCCAGATTTATGTGAAGTGTTACTGGGTCTTTTGATGTACATGGATCACTGTGAAACACACCACACCGAGGACATAGTGACCTGATTTAATGGTCTAAACACGACAACCGAGTCATCCGTGCACAAAAGGGGCACAGCTGATATGCAGGCAGCCTACAATAAACCAAACCATAAAATAATTACCCAAACTTCCACACAGTCCTAAAAAATCTGTAGAATGAGTTACATCTGGACTTACTGGGATGGGATGGTATGTTTTAATGAATCATAATTTGGTTATAAACAACTATCTTTTTTTTTTTGCCTTTTGTCTTTAAATTTATTAGAAAATTCTTCTCTTTAAGCTTTGCTTTATTTCATTACATTTTACTTTGCACAGTTATATACTTTTTTAGCTTGTTGACTTTATAATTTCTTTAAATACAGCAATATCTTTTCTAATTGCTAACATAAATCATTATTTATAACACAAAATAAAAAAGTAAAGGTTTAACACAAAGTAAAACAAATACCTCATATCATATCTATTTGCTAAAAAGTAAACAGACATATGTGCTGAATATGTAACTGTTTTTTTGTTCTGTGTGAGTTGCGCCAATTGGTCTAAAGTTCAGGCTGCCAGCATGCTATGCATTTTTCTTATTGAGGCCCTCTTAAGATAAATTAATTGTATTTTTTTTATTGCGATTAATTGCAAAAAAAACGATTAATAGTTTCATCCCTAATGTTTTCAGCACATTCTCATGTTTTTCCTATATTCCTATTCCTATTGTGTCCCCACCCTTTTATTATTTGTTTTGCACTAGTTCCTTATATGTGTTGATCCCTCTGGCTTAAATAGCCCTATAGAAATGGAGACTGATGGGCCGTTGATAGAAGACCTTCAGATGTTAAAAAGGACAGTGGAAGAGGAAGCCATTCAGGTAACGCTGAATCTGATTAAAATTAAACTACAGCTGACAAGGCAGCTCATATAAAAAGTTTTTACTAATTAAAGAATCTGTTATGTCACCATACAGATTTATTTTTTGGTGATTATATTTATTAAACTTAAAAACAATCATATACTGTACATACAAATGCTTTTGTGAGGTAAAAAGTTAAATTTGTGTTGTTACTGGAAATAAAACAAATTGTGTAATTCTGTCATTTAAATAAATATGGCTTTCCATATTGGAAGCAATATCTTGAACACAAGTTTGTCAGGTGCTTAGGTCCTAAATATCTGTTTTTAGTTCATTCTATTATTTTGGTTCATTGTGTGTGTTGCTTGTTCTGCGCTCATGAGTTAATAATGCTTTTAAAACGGGTAGTTCTAGTCTTTAACTCTTATTGGCTGAGCTGTCTTTTGCATGATTTAATAACAATGATAAATATCCTCATGTGCCTTTTTGCTTTTAGTAACACACTATATTAAAAAATTATAATTAATTCAAAAATAGGATTCATAAATTTGTTTGTTGAATGAAATGTAATCAAGTCCGGTTTTTAAAGTGAACGCTGATCGGTGAGTAACAGAATTCTGATTTCTCTAACAATCAAATACTAACGTAGTGGCCAAATTACAGAACGCAATGGGAAAAAAATGAAAATCATGCATGTATACAAATGTGAAGTGGTCAGAGGTGTGCGTTATTGTCAATAATGTCGTGGTGGAACAAACAGCTCAGCCAATCAGATATAAGGAACAGGAAATCTAGTTTTTGAGCAAATGAATGCTTTAGCAATTACGTTACTATTCATAATCATTTACAATAATGCTCCTGTTATAATCTTTACTTTACATGGTATTCCGAGAAGCCACTATATCTCAAGGTTTGCTGCATGTTTCCAGACCTTTCAGTTTATTCCTATGGTTTGTGTGTGGGTAGATACAGAAGGAGCAGTGGAAGGATCGGTCAATGGTGAGACGCAAGTCTGACCTGCCTCAGGACATGTACACCATGAAAGCCTTGGAGTCTCATCGAGTAGAGGACAATATCACTAGCCATGCTGCTCACTAGCTTCATGTCTCCCTGCCTACACCTCCACTTTCACATTCCCAGGTTATTCAACAAAACAAGAACCCTACGAAACCCGATGAAAGTTAAAATTGCTCAGGTTTTTTTTTTTTCAATATACTGCCAGCGTCAAGCTTTCCCCCTTTCATGTTGTCCATTTCTTGTTTAAGGCCATGCCTGAACCTCATGACACAACTGACTCAATGGTTTAAGTAATGCCACAGAAACTGAACTGGTGGTGCTATTGGAAATAGTTTAATTGTTGTTTTCCATAGTGGTCCTTATATTCAAATTTTCTTGAAAACCAAGCCACAGTGCCAATCATCCATTGAAGTTTTTGTGCCATAAAAAATATTTAATTTCAGCTTATGTGTATAATTCCAGCTGGCAATATAAACCACACAAAGTCACAGTGTTACATAGAAATTGTAACAGCTTTTTATTGAAAATAGACTTTGTGAGAATTAATAAATAGTAGACATGCTTGTTGGAATTTGGTAGCACAAACTCTGCCCCATTAGCAGAAATTTGTCTTATCTTTGTCTAACCTTACAATGCTAAAAAAGTTGTTTCACATTTCTCTAACTTTAACTTGATCATTTATTGGGCTTTATTTTCTTGGGGTTGGCACCGAGTAGTAGTATGTTCGCCTCCAGCTAACCAATCTCTGTATGCTATTGCATATTATTGCATAAGTGAATACAGCACTAAAGGCAGAAGCAACTTGTAGACGCAAAATAAGCACAAATACATTGCAGATATCAGTATACACTCAAAATTCCAAAACGGTGGGACAGTATAGAAAATGCAAATAAATAAATAACAAATTTCTTGATTGTAGTCACCCAAATTTTCATATTTTTTAGGTCAACTCAATTTCATTATTGAATAAACATCCTTTCTTGTGACACCATAAAATCTTTCAAAGAATGGAAAAATCTAAATAATAATATGATTTTAAAGGTAGTATCGGTCAAACAGATTATTTAATTCATAGTTTATATAGTTTCTTTCACTGGTAGGTACATGTGAGTGTTCTCTATTTATGTCTTCTTAAATAAATCCCTGTCCTTTATTGCAATCTGCCTTCTAGTTCATGTTTACTTGTTAGAGAAGCACATCCGGGTAAGCTGGTATAGCCACATGGGCATGAGAATACTTTGGCAATCAGTAAATTTTTCATCAAGATAATGCAAAACCACATGCTGCACACATGGCATGGCTGCAAAAAAAGTGTGTGCCAGGATCGTACTGGCTTGTTTGTTGTTTTGATGTGATCAACGAAAGCTTTGATGGGCTCATAATGTCTTTAAGCATGTTTGCTATACCAACGGAACAAAAATAACACTTAAAAACATTAAATAGCTAAAATGTCTTAAGGTAAATACCTTATGGTTCCAATTTTTTTTGGAAAGTAATGCAGACATGGATATTTATTGACAAATGAAATTATATTTACTCATGAAATATCTTAGGTTCATACTGTCTCCAAATTAAAAAACGTTTTGGTAACACTTTTTAAAAATCCGGTAATTAAAGTATTCATAATGCTTTATAACATTTATTATAAGCCCCTGTTAAAATGCATAGATAATCATAATCACTATGTGTTATAATATGACATAAGACATTATAACTAATTGTTCTAATGCATTTTAATATAAACTTTTGATTATTTGGATCTTTGGACACCCAACACCGAAGTCATTACATTATTCATACGGTCTTTTTCATAGAGATAAGTGACATCGATTTACCCAATGCCTGCAAGGATAGGTTATACTTTTTCAAAAACACTTACTAGCACTTATAAAGACATTAGTTAGTGCAGGCATTTATTAAATACAAGTATTATAAAGCTTTATGACCGTTTTTTTTAATAATACATAAATGAGGATCAAAAATAACCAGTTTAACAGAGGCTTATGACAAGTGGTATAAAGCATTATGAATACTTTATAGTGCTTAATGAATACCAGATTTAGTACATTTTGGGATTGTAGTATTAAGAGCTAAAAAGAACATCATTATTGTTTGAGAAGTTAAACCTTGACTAAGTTAAAAAGTTTTATTCACGACACCACTACTGTCCTTAAAGCATTGTGCTTGTTGTTGGTATTATGGAGACATACGCTACTGTTCAAAAAGCACTTTTATTCATTGGTCATCGTCTAGCCATTTTTCTCCATGTATAGATTTATTTATTGATATAGCTCTTCTTACATTAGTACATTGTCTCAGCTTTACAGGGTTCCAAAACTAAACCCTTAAAGAGCAAACTGAACTCAATTTAATTCTGTCTGTTACTCTGTACTTTGCTCTTGTGGGCTGCCACCACCTGTTTGGGAACACTTTCAATGTATCTGGTAGTTATAATGCATTATAAACACATTTATAAATCGTAATGGAGTATTCATAATGCTTTAGAACACTATGAGCTTTTGTAAATGAACATAGATGTCCATAACCCCACTCAGAAAGTGTTATAAAAATATGGCATAAGGCTTATTACTGTTTATAAACTTTTTTTTTTTTGTAGAAACTAGCGTCATTAGATTTATAACACATGTTCAATAAATACCTTCCTTGAAAATAACTTTGTACTGTAAGTGCTTATTACTTTTTAAAAACCTTATAACCTCTCTTTGCAGATATTAAGTGTTGTCATGTATTGCCTCTATGAAGTAAACTGGATCAAGATCAGTACACGATAACTTATAAAAGATTATAAACGCTCTATACAGACTAAGTAAAATCACATATTACTATTATTATAATAGAATTTATATTATAATGCATTATATTAGTTTGTTGCCCAGCGATAGATTGGCACCCTGTCCTGGGTGTATCTGCCCAGCTCCCGAAACGTTCTCCCCTGGATGGGCATGGGGAACCCCTTTACGACCCTGATAAAGAATTGAGTGGAAAATAATGAATGCTTTATGTCTTATTGTTAATACACATGACTGTGATTATGAACTTTAATGTACATTACCAAAGGCTTGTGTTCTATAGCTTTATGTATGCACTTATAATGCATTATAAATACTGGATGCATAGAAAGTGTTACCACTATGTTAAAAGCTTATTTCCCCTCACATTTTAGTGCCTTGATTACTCGTCAGGATTTATACATGTATCAGCGGGAAGTAAGACATTTTAATGGATTACTGAGTCTCAGCCTGAGGGTTTCAACCATGCCATTTTCATTTTACTTTACTACAGCTAAATGTGTAATTAAGTATTTATCCAGTAACAAGTATGAGGCCGATGCATTAATTGTGCTTTTTTTTTTTTGACAATTTCTTATTCTGTCACCTACCCAAAAGCACTCCTTAAAAACTTGAAAGCAGTTTAATTGTTGTGTGATTTGTGAGTGTTTAAATGGGTGTGTGGTTAGTCCAAAGACGTGTGAGACCATAGCATGCTTATGTTTTTTTTCTTAAATCTTTGTATTTGTAAGATTTCCTTTCCATTTTTGTTTGTATGTGTAATGAGCACTGTGCATTCAATAAAACCAATACACCAGACACACATGATTAAGAATATTGTTTTTACCTTGTTTTACTGTGAATTACTATGTGTGGATATTGAGACACAAATACATCTGTATTAAAAAAAACAGGTACTTCTATTCTGTAACACTTTCTATGAATCCAGTTTTCATAATGCATGATAAACACAAGGCGGCACGGTGGCTTAGTGGTTAGCACATTCGCCTCTTAGCGCTGGGGGTTCCTGGTTCTAATTACTATCTGAGTGGAGTTTACAGGTTCTCCCCGTGTCTGAGTGGGTTTCCTCCCACATTCCAAAAAAATGAAGGTAAATTGAACGCTCTGAATTGCCCTGTATAGTGTGTGTGGCTGTGTGAGTGAGTGTGTACCCAGCAATGGATTGGCACCCTGTCCTGGGTGTATCTAGGGTTAGGGTTAGTCTTAGTTTTAGTCTTTGTCTATTTATACACATATCTAACCAAAAGATCTTCATTTACATACACGTGTACTGTATGTTCTGGGATATTAGGAAATTTTTGAATGTCATTTTCCTGCAAATCTTTATTAATAAATTAGTTATTCCTTTTCATTGTTTTTCCTCAAATTGCTTTTAATAAACGCATCAGAAATTAGTTTCCTGCAGTCCATTTGAGCAGTAAAGTTAGCTAACAATCTAAAACTGTCAGAGCCAATATTAATAAATAATCATTTAATAATTACATATGTGTAAAATGATCCGTTATCTTCAAATGAAGATAACATGAGCTAATAAAGTTTTGAAATTTTATTGTTTCTGCAGTGTCATGTTTCAAGCTTAGATGTTAACTTTTCATTTTCTTGGTTCACTCGCTTTCTGTAAATATTATTATAAATAGTGTTTTATTCCCTCCATTCAAATGTGGGCTCAATCAGAATGTTAACAGACTTGAAACAGGGGTTTGACATGAGAAATGTCTTATTCATCCGATGAAGGTTTGAGTTACTCATCTGGCTAATAACTGGAGTACTTCAGGCCTGCTGTGCATGTTATGAAAGCGTTAGGTTTCTGCATGCTATGAACAGATCACATTCACTCTACCAAAAAAAAAAAAAAAAAAGTTTTATATGACGCTTTAATTTTTTTCTTTAAATTGCACGCTTTATTGCATCGTGGGAATTATTGGAAACTTTATAATGGAACAACAAAGGTACTAAATACATATCTATATAAAAATATATATCTATATAAATAAGCTTGTATAATTGGCAATGTGCAGGCCTTTGACGAATAGCTATTATTGACTTATTTTATGTTTTTAAGTGTGTGGGATATAACTATCAATTATGCTTGTCCCTACCACAGTTCACCAAGTAGTAAAGAGGCGGTATGGGGTAGTACATGTTTAATACAGAAACAATGCAGCAATACATTTGGCCATTGAACAGATACTTTTACCTAAAGCAACAAGTATCCCAACTTAGGGTTAGAACACAGGGTTGGCCATACATTGCCCCGGAGCAATAATGATATAAGGTACGAGAGGGTGTGCATTATTGTAAATAAAAGAGAGAAGAGGTTATGTTAGGCATGACGCAATGCAGAGTACAGTTACACTTCTTTGCTGTGATTTATTCACAATAATGCACAACCTCGAGTGCCATGTTTTTATAAAATGGTTACAAACCCACTACAATGAAAAAAGCAAGGTTTGAATTTAAAAATAAACTGGTCATCTGCGACATAATCTGGTCCGGTTTGCAATTTCTCTACCAACTGAATACTGCCTACTAGTGGCCAAATTCCAAAACGCAGTTTATAAAAAACATTGGGTAATGGATGTATTGTATGTGACGCATTGATACGATGATGTGAAGCGGTCTGAGGTGTGCATTATTTCCAATAATGTCACAGCTGGACAAACGGCTCAGCCAATCAGATTTAAGGACCAGAACTATCCGTTTTTAGATGAGGGTTAAAGGTCTTGCTCAGAGACCCAACTTCAGTGGACTTGGGATTTGAACCCACAACCTTCAGATTTATGGCCCCACTACACCCATTGAGCTACCCAATATAGCAAGCACATGGCAGCAGCATTAGGGCAGTACAACAGTAGTACAACTACTACAGTAGTACACAGTGGTATTGGTCCAGTACAAGGGCAAAACAGCCATACAAGGGCTAAGCACAAGTGAAGTACAGGGGCCATAAAGGCACAACATACAGGGGCTGGTCATAAAATTAAAATATTATGAAAAAGTTGTTTTATTTCAGTAATTCCATTCAAAAAAGTGAAACTTGTATGTACTATTTATTCATTACTCAAAGACATTTTTTTGGGGTGGCATGGTGGTTCAGCGGTTAACATTTTTGCCTCTCAGGGCTGGGGATTCCCTGTTCGAATCCTGATTTTCCTGTCCCCCACCCTGTGTCCGCGTGGGTTTTCTCCGGTTGCCTACCACATTCCAAAAACATGGATTCCAGGTAAATTGAGTGATTTAAATTGCCCTGTATAGTGTGTATTTGTAGGTGGAGATGTGTGAGTGAATGTGTGCCCAGTGATGGATTGGCGCCATGTCCTGGGTGTATCTGCCCAGCGCCCGAGGCATGGGGAACAATACCCCCCCCCCCACGACCCTCAGAAAGGAACAAGCGGAAGATAATGGATGAATGGATGATATTTTTCGAATGTTTATTTCCTTTAATTTTAATGATTATAACTGACAAGTCGAAAAAAACTATTCAGTATCTCAGACAACTAGAACATTGTAAAAAGGTTTAATATTAAAGACACCTAATGCCACATCAGCTTATTAACTTAAAATACATGGAAAGGCCTTTAAATGGTCTCTCAGTGTAGTCATTTAGGTTACACAATCATAGGAAAGACTGCTCACTTGACAGTTGTCCAAAAGACAACCACTGACACCTTGTACAAGGAGGGTAAGACACATAAGGTCATTGCTGAAGAGGCTGGCTATTCAAGCACATTAAATGAGTGGTACAAAGTGGTTTATGTTCTCTGATAAAAGCAAAGTTTGGATGGATTGGCGCCCTGTCCTGGGTATACGTGCCCAGCGCCCGAAATGTTCTCCCCTGGATGGGCATGGGGAACCTCCCTGCGATCATAAAGGAATAAGTGGAAGAAAATGAATGAATGAATATACAGTAGAGGAGCAGCACATCGGTGGCACGGTGGCTTAGTGG
>JAOUQT010084857.1:0-20081 GCA_025769995.1 Xyliphius kryptos
TCGTTCGTGTTTACCTCTCTGACTTGTGTGAGTGAAAGGACATGCCCACTCAACCAGATTCATCCAATGACAACCCTGTGAGATACAATAAGGAAAGGGAAGACTTGAAGGTGAGAGATGATTTTTAAGAGAATGTAGGAGAGATAATGCTGCAGACCTCAATGAGGAATGAGGGCCAGTAGGAGACGAGGTCAGGGGTCCGGGCCAGACGGACAAAAGGCCCAGTGTTATCAGCTTCAACAAATCAGCCCCCTGAATGCCACAGCTGGTTCACATTTCCACCAGGAGATAGACACACACTACTCACAAACACACTAAATCTGTCCCTCGAGCACCCGCGTGTGCAGACGACGTACTAAAAGCCCCGTTCAGGGGGAGGGAGCTGTTCAAAATGTTCTGACTTCTCATAAATACTGCATAAATACAATTATTATTATATACTTTATAGACAAATGTAATAAGACCTATACATTGAACCAACAGAGGCTTTTGTGACTTTGAATTCTAATCCCCTCCCACCCCAATTATAATTTGTGCAGATCATTCAGAGGAGCATTGATAAGGTCAGGCACTGATGTTGGGCTAAAACAAGAAAAATAAATTTCCAGATGTTTAATCCAGCTCAATTGTCACCTAGGTATAAATAACATCAAACATCTTGCTGTGCATTGTGGGTGATTGTGTGTGGAAACACTTTAGGGAAGGCCCCTTTCCGTTTCAGCAATACTGCATCCCAATGCATAAAGCAACATCCAAAGTCAAGGCTAGTTAAATAGTAGGAACTTGCCCCAAACCGAGCCCTGACCTCAACGTCAGTTGGAATGAATTGGAACAGCGATTGTGAGCCATGCCCTTTTGTCCAAATTAAAGTCTGACTTCACAGATTCTCTACTGCATCAACGGACAAAGATTCCAACAAAAAAGGGGAATGCACTCGCTTTCAGGTGAATTCCACCAGGTCTGCCCGCTGCTCCGCACTCGTGCTCACCCCCTCGGGTCTTATTATCATCCACACATGCTGGCTCATGCACTCGCACACAGATGACTGAACAATTCTCTCAGCGTCGTCTAATCAACGACAGAAGAGCTGTGGGGTACAAGCGCTGTTGCATGTTCTCATGCATCCTATATTTGGTGCAAATGTACAGTGTGTGTTGGTGCTTTAGCAAATGCTGTTGCCCCTCCTCCTTCGCCTCCTCATCATCATGATCATCATTATTGTTCAGTTCCTTTTCTCTAAGTGATTATATGTGATAAACTATTTTATTACGTCACAATTAGTATCCCATCTTTATCGTTGAGGTTAAAATACAGAAACATGGGGCCGATGAGGGGTCCTGCTCAGGTAACAGTAATGTCAGACAACTTGGGATTGAACCCCCAGCACCTCAACCAGTAAGATACCACACAGGGCTGCTGTGATTGGTTGACGTAGTCGATGATGTCAATATTTTTTAGTCGATGCTTTGTTTTGTTTTTATTCTTTAATGTTTGTTAATGTGATATTTTTCGATTCTTAATAAGGGTCCTTTTGGAGAAATACTTTTCCACAACGCGTATTATGTCATCGGTCAGCGCCACATGGCGGCTGTAGTGGAACCAAAGACGAGGAGTACCGATCTTCACAAAAGTTTTCAAAGACCAAAAGCATCCAAAACCTGGTGTTACTTTAAATTGGCTAAAGATAAAAAAGTTATTTGTTCGTTCTGTACACATTACATTAACATTTAGTCATTTAGCAGACGCTTTTATCCAACGCGACTTACAAATGAGATAACACAACTCCGACTGCAGCACCATTAACCCTGCACATTACTCCATCTGGCGATATTAATTTTTTTATTGTAATTTTTTATAGCAAGTGTCTGTGAAAGAGATGAGTTTTGAGAAGGTTTTTGAAAACGTTGAGTGAGTCAGCTTTACGGATGTTGTTGGGAAGGTCGTTCCATCATTTAGTGCTGAATGAAATGGAAACCTTAATTGGCATCTCATAGCAGCACGATGAAAAAAAAAACCTGTTAATTTTTGCTATAATTTCAAGTACAATTGTGTATGGAATGTCATAAACGCAACAAATACAGTTTTAATAAATTAAAATAAATCATGAATTTAATAAGAGTTTGATAGAAAAGTGGATTTCTTGCAAGTTACTTGACTGTGTAAGCCCTCTTTTGTTTGTTTAAAATGCTGGAGAGTAAGGGTTTGAAGTTCATTGTCAAAATATAATGAACTTAATATAATGAAGAAAATAATTAGTCGACTAATCCATAAAATAGTCGATAATTGAACTGATTATCCTTTCTGCCATGACATCACCTGGAAAGCACTTAAGCACCATGTTGCCTCCGACACAGAACATGTCGTCGTCCTAGTTATCTATTGGGTGCCCAATTTTTTAGGTTCAGAGGTCATTTGAGAAGTTTAATAAACATTTAAACCAAACAAGACCTTTTTAGTTCTCCTTCTGAGCTCTTATGATCAGCCCGCTTCCACCCAAAGTGACCATCTGTGTTGGATTCTAAGGTTCTGTCAGCGAAGAGTTTTATTCAAAACATTCATCTTGTACCTGAGGTCTCTGCCCCCCTTTACCCACCCCGTACCAACCCACTCCGACAGCTCCTCCCCTGAGATGGGCGAGTCGATCGGGCCATATGGAGCAGAAGGCGTCGTGCGGAGCGCTGCCGATGACAGCTGAGCAGATCAGGCTGTTCTCAGGGCTGAGGGCTGCAATCCTGCATCGGCTCTTTTCACAAAACCCTGCCTCACCGAAACCAAAAAGAGCGCCTTCTCTCCTCTGCAGTCAAACAGATGGAAGGAGCCGGCACCAGCGTCACATGTTTACCAAGCAAATACACTTATCCGCTGACAGCCCCATTCTAAAGTTAACAATCGTGTGCTTTCAAGCTCTGCCACGTAATGCCACTGTGCTACCCTCCCTCCAGTGTATGTGGTGGTTTTTTTTTTTTTTTTGGAACGCGGCCTGCATGCATTTCTAACGTGCTGGGGGCTTTTTTATTTTTCTTCCATTGAAGAGTTGACAACACGGATTGTAACGGCTCTGCTTCAGAGGAGCTCGCGCCTTAGACTTTTGCACATTCATCCTCTCTCTCTCTCGCTCTCTCTCTCTCTCTCTCTTGTGCTCTCATGCCGTGCGCCGCTTTGAGCCTGTATCCAACGTCGTTCCAAAATAAGGAGGGGGAAAAAAAAAGTGGCGGCAGTAAAACGTCCAAACAGCATGAGCTTGAAGCATTTTATCCTCATGTGAATATATTCCACCATCCACTTTCTGTTTGTCTTTTCAGTTTTGTATTAAACTCACATTTTATGGTAGGAGGCGGGGTCACAAGGATTAAACCCCAAAGGAAATGATCGCTTTTAGAACCAGTGGTTCAACCTGATGCCATCTCAAAAAATGGTGCCTCCACTGAGGTGCTTCTGTTTAGTAGGACATGGTGTATTGATGTCTGATGCTCCTCTGGTTCTCCTCTATAGGTTCTCATGTGCAGCTATAGCATCGTTTACTTTTTCAGGAGGGCTTTCCACAAGATTTAGTAATCTGTCTGTGGGTCAAATGATCTTGGGTTTGCAATTCTGTTCTAGTTCATCCTGATAAAGGTCCAGATCTTTGTGAGTCAGTCATATTTAGGGGTGTAAATCAGAGCCTTCATGTTTTCGGTTCTTAAAGATTTCTCAGCCTTTAATTTGATAACATTTAAATACTATCCAATATTTCCAATATTCATCTTGTGAAGTATAAGGGAAGTTGAAAGACAATAATAGGTCACACCACCCATAGCTTTGGAAGAGATATGGAACAAGATGTGTATGTCGACGTGCGTGGTTATATATAATAATATGGGCCGATTATGTAACACATTTCGATATGTTTACGGACGTACCAAAGCATTGAATTGCCGGCTGTATAATACATTTTTTGATTGTTATTGAAACACAGAAGGGCCTTCCCCAAATTGTTGCTACATTGTTGAAAGTATTCAATTATCCAAATTTTATCCAGGAACTACACCAAACACCTGAATATCATCTTTCCTTTGGTTCTTAGTGTACGTGTAAGTTGTGGTTCAACTGATGTTGAGGGCTTGTTTGATTCGATTCTATCGGTGCTGATGCAGTTCCAAAATTTCAAATCGTTATAAAGTGTAGATCAGTTTGGATATCTTTAAATCACCCGATGAATTTGGTAAACTGTCTTTTCGTCTTTGAAGTTTAACAGAGCTGTTATTAAGTAACGTTCGCAGGTGTATTATTGTCACTGTTGCACACTGTTATTCATGGAGTTTAAATGTACGGCGCTCATATAATTAAAATCAGCCTAAATCTCAGAAGAATAGGGGGTGACCTCACAGCTGAGCGAACAGCATGGTTACTAATTGTAGGTCCTACAGTAGCACATGGATCGGTTCCCAGTCGTTTCTGCAGCTGCTTCATGGCCGTGGCGGTCCATTGTTAAAGTAATGAAAAATTGATCAGTGTGTAATCAGCCTGTTTCACCCCAGAGGATCAAAACATGGCCCGGGTCCATATATCTGTTCAGCCCACCCTACAAGTCCAAATCGATCCAGTTGGCCGAATGTGCTCCGCCTGTCCTGGCAGGGCACTTGGAAGAAAAAAAAATGCTCTCCTTTTGTCTTTTCTCTCTTTATTTGCGGTTATTGTTTCAGTGACACTAGTCAATTGAGCGTGACTCACAGAGAGCGATGGTACAGCACTAAGCTCCCGGGGTTGCGCTCCCTCTCCATCTCGTACCTGTGTGGTGTGTTTTTTTTGGTTTCCGAATGAGTTCAGACTCTGATGAAGTGGCTCGGCCGTAGGGAGCCATCGGCGTGTGGCTGCTCAGCTTTAACTCGAAAGCGCAGAGCTGTCAGATCGCTTCAGAGGCGAGGAGCTGAAGTGTGTTCCCTCTCTCCTCCCGCCTCACGAGCCGCTATAGAGTCGCTGAATAGAGTGCCGTTGAAAACATGGGACTCTGCTTTCTAAACCACAGGCCCTCAGTTATCGGAAATGCGGCCCATTTTGGACGAGTGCTGCCTGTGTTCGGAATCCAAGTAGTAAAATGGAAATTGGGGGGGAAATGGAGTATTGCGTAGTGAAGCACCGCTGAGGGTGCGTTTTATTTTTAGGGACATGGTTTAGGTTCTGCATAACATTCGAAGTGGTTCGGTACTGAATATAGAACCTTTAAAAGGCTTCTGAATCCGCCGGAGCCGAATCGTGCAGGAATGCGGATTTATAAAGCAAAAGTAGTCTGGTGGAGCTCTGCCAGCTGCTTGACCCCTCAACTGTGACCCTCAGGGGGGCACTTTTAAAGGGATTCACTACAGATGGTTTGGAAGGCTGGTAGAAAAAATGTCTCAAATGCTGCCACCCACGCCAAACCGCGTGCAACATTAACTATGTGGTTCTGAGCCAGTTTTCAGCAAAGTGGCAAACACACACATACCACCTTCTTAAAACTCACTGATACAGTGATCTGCCATCCTTAAAGCTCTGCCTGATGCCCCCACGAGTGGCAACAGGAGTCATGCAACAACTGACCGGTTCCTACCATTCCATGGTTCCACAGTTCCACACTTGTCTTCTTGTGAAGCGCCAAATGGTGACTATGAGCTCAACATTGATATCTCTGAATGTACCCCAAGCTCCAAACCTGGTGACACCATTTATGTTCTCCAGTTCTGCGTGGAGGAACCGTTCCCAGCTGAGCTGGAGGAACCGTACGGTTCAGAAGTTGGTGCTCTGACCCAGTGCTTTTTGTTTCATTTCCTCCCAGTGCTTCTGTGTGCCCCGTCCCTGAACCTGTGCCCTTCTTTTTTGCTTTTTTTCTCATTCCCTCATACACGCGCCTCCTGTTCCTGCATTCTCTCTTGAGCCCCTTCTCGGCTAGAATGTGATTATAGCCTCCCACACCCGCTCGCCACAACCCCGTTGTGTAATTACAGCAGCAGGAAAGTAAACGAGAGGAAAAAACACAGCGGCCTTAATTCCCCTTTACCTCTGCAAGCAAGGCAGCCTTCTCTCAGTGGCTCCAGTCAAAGTGCTGTGGGGTTTGGAGGGGGGAAATGATACCTCATTGGTCCATGTGATTAAATTTTGCAGGTTTCTCTGTGGTTTCCTTTCTCTAAATGACGTTGGTATGTTCCTTGGTATCTGTTAGACTTCGCTGGACATTATGATTTAACTTTTTAATCTGTTTAAGGTGTGTCATGGGGAATCCTTGACCAGTCAATTAAATCAGCATCTATAGGGACAAGGTAGGTCTGGCTTGCAATCGAGTTTCAATTTATTCCAATAGTAGTCTGTTTTTTAAACAGCTTTTTAAACGGCTTTTTAAATCTTGTTTCGAGAGGTTTGAGCTTCTGTTTACCCCGTGCACCTCCAATCCATTTTAAACTATTCATGCACAATTTTTGGGAAAGAAAGAAGGGGGATGTACTGGACTTTTCCAACCCATCCAGAGCAGGCACCTTGATCCCATGTAACCTTGTTTTGGTATAAACTAGAATGGAGATTGTGTTTTGTCTGCCACTCTCAACTGAAGTTCTCAGTATCTTCCACTTAATCCTTTACCAGGGTGGGAAGGCCATTTAGTGAAATATTTCAGGTGCTGGACATGCACAACCCGGACAAGGTGCCGGGTATCAATCACTGGGCACACACATGCTGTATAGGAACAATTTAGGGCATGTTTTTGGTCCGTGGGAGAAAATCTTACTCTTTGCTTAATCCTCCACTAGGGTTTACGGTAGAGGGGGTTCCTTATGCCCATCCAAGAGAGAATGTTTCAGGTGCTGAGCAGGATAGGATGCACACACACACACACACACACACACACACAATATGGGAGGAAACCAGAGAACACGCAGTAAACCCACATGGGGAGAGCATGGAACTCCACCCAGATCGGTATTCGAACCTGGATCCCCAGCACCCTGACCAAAATATCAATGTTAAAATTACACATGTAGATTTAATGTGAGGTTTTCCAAGTAGTTCCATCATTTAGCTGTATTCCTCAGTACAGTGAGAGTTCTGATGGGTTTCTGTTTCTCCTGGTGAGATCAGGACCGCTGAGATGATGTCATACCGCTTTCTCGTCTCCAAGGACGATTGCTGTAGAGTTCTGTCACTGTTTTTGTTCTCCTTTCTTTTCATGAGTATTGACAGCTCTCTATGACATGGTGTGTCTGTGTGTGGCATCACTGTACAGCCTCATATGCAAAACAGATTCATAGCGATGCTATGCTAATGAAGCGCCCCCTGTCAGTATCGGTGAGTGGCAGTGTAATTGTGTCTCTGTGTCAGGAGTAATCACAGCAGCCAGATTATCTTGATCAGCCTCCCTAAATCGATCAGGTTGCCAGGTGTCCAAATGAGGTTTTGGGTTTCGCATATTCTGTGTGTCTCTCTCTCTCTCTCTCTCTCTCTCTCTCTCTCTCTCTCTCTTTCTATTTGAAGATTTGCATAATTTGACTGTTTGCTCCTGACGCAATTCAAAATCTAAAATGGATGCTTCGTATTGAAGCAAAGATCTGATCAGATACAGGAACCCAGGAGAATTGATGGGAACAAAAGTTTAGTTTTGGAGAACAAGAAGTGACTGGAAAAGGAGCGTGCCCAGAATGCTGACTGTCCTGTCTTGGTGGTGTCCTCTAGTTCTGGACCGAGGCCAGATCTTGATGTCATACATTTTTTTGGCCAAGGTCTGATGAATCAGAGCAATTTGGAATCAAATGGAGGCCATCTATAACGTCGGTCCGGTCTGAAACCGAAGGTCAGGCTTTATCACAACTAAAAGCACTGGCGTAGGTGCGGGATGGTAAGCAGTCTCACAGTGGGTCCTGTCCTGTCTGTCAAGGTCCAAATGGATTTCAATATGGAGAGTTTACTTTTTGTTATTTATTTTCAAAAGAATAATAACCTGGACATGGTGCCACATGACTGTGCTGTTTTCATGAGTGAGAATCACAAACCCGTTCTTCCTCTGTCTCTCATTGAGGAATGCCATTCATCCTTTTTTTATTTTATCTTATTTAAAAAAAAAAAAACTAGGTACCCAGCCATGCATTTTGGACAAATGTATGTATATTGTTGTGATTAAAAAAGAAGGTCCTTTTATGTTCCAGTATCACTTTTAATGTGGAGGATCTGGACTGACCCCACACAGAGCCTCAAACACTTTAGGGATCACCTTGGACAGAGACTGCAAGCCAGATCTAGAAGCAGTTGTAGGTTTATGGTTAAAAAAAAATATAAAATTCACATTCTCGGCAGCAAAGGGACAGTAATAATTGTTATTGTTTGTAACTTGGGTGTTACTGAGAGCAGTGCTGCTTGTACAGTCTAACTGCACTGGGAATGCAGGACCTGCGGTGGTGCTCCTTAACACACTTCGGATGACTGTCGGTTACTGAAGGTGCTGTCCAGAGCCTCTAGAATCTCAAACATGGGGTGGGATGTTTTGTCCATTAGAGTTGCTATCTTCTAGCATCCTCCAATCTTTCACCACCTGCACCAGATCCAAGGTGTTCCCCCAGAACAAAGCTGGCCTTTCTAAAGAGTTTGTCCAGCTCACCACTCCATAAAATATGGCTGATATTGTGTTAGTGTTGAAGAAGGTCTTAAGGAGTAGCACCTGCACCCCAACGACCTTAATCTTCTCAGCAAATGGAGTCTGCATTGGCCTTTTTTTTACAAAATGCAGCAATTTGTCTGACCACTCCATCAATGAACCATCAAGGATCCATCAATGAACCCACTAGTGGGAGGAGATGAAGCAGCACCATCCTCTCCAATGTCTTCATCAGATCTGATGTCCACGCCACCTGTAGCTGTTCAGGTCCTTCGGATGTGGGGTCTTTGGCACCGATGCCACGCACAATGTTTTCCACACCTTTGGAACCTGACCCAGCTTCAGTCTCCTATTAAACCTGTATTCAACAATTTCACAGAGTTGTACACTTGGGTCGTTGAAGACAAAGGCTGCAGTGGAGGTGTCCAAGTTGGTGGAGGGGGGTGATCAAACCTATTGAGAAACAGATCGCTCACTCATGTCTGGTCCCCCACCACCTGGAAATCCGGCTTCTTGTGACCTGAGATGTTTTTTTCAGACTTTTACAAATCCCCTTTTTACAAATCGCTCTACTGCAGCTGGTCTTCTATTCTCCTCCTGTACTTGTCTTTCCCCTCACGGATCTTACTCCTTCGCTTGTTCTGCACAGCTTTCAGCTCGTCCCCGTTTCCTGATTTAAAAGCTCTCTTCTTTCAGCAAAGATTTCAAATTGGGGTTGATCCAGGGCTTGGTATTGGAGAAACGCTGAACCGTTTTGTGGGTATGGTGTTCTTTATGTTTTTAAAAAGTTTTGTGTAGTCTGTAATGCAGTATATGAGATTGTCCATGTCCTTCCCATGAGGATCACACAATACTTCCCACATGGTTGAATCGAAACAGTTCTTCAATGCCCCCTCTGTTTCCTCAGACCATTTCTTTACTGCGCGGTTGGCTGCAGGTTCTCTCTGTACCAGTGGTTTACAAGCAGGTTGGAGATGAACCAGGTTATGATCTGATTTGCCTCCTTGGTGTTGGCATGAGATAATGTGGGCAGAGAAGAGGACAGAGATGTGTGATTAAAATCTCCAGAGATCAGAAGAAGAACTGTGGATGCTTCGACTGCAGCCTGCTTACTGCTGAGTGGATGATGTCACGGGCAGCCGCTGCACTCGTGGAAGGAGGGCCATACACAGCTATCGCGATAGTGTGCGAGAATTCCCTCAGGAGGTAGCATGGTCGCTAACAGTTCAACATCCTTACAGCTGATTTGCTTTTTAAGAGTGAAGTGTTCAAAATTGCACACTCTTCCAATACACAATCACTGCCAGTCCCTTCCTCCCTTCCTCTTTTCACTCTCTGTGGTTCTGTCCGTCCGTTTGAGTTTAAATCTGTCCAAAGAGACGACCGTGTCCGGTGTTGGCCATGTCTCTGTAAACACTCACCATACTGTCACTCATGCCGGTAAGCGCCGTCAGCTCATCTACCTTATTGGAAAGATCTCTTACGTTACCCATGACTATGAAGGGGAAAAACCGGTCTATATCATCTCCCCCTGGTGGGATGTTGAGCTTCGGCATGGCACTCGTGCCTCTTCCTTCTCAGCTCGTGGGCGAAGTCTACTCGCATGTGCAGCAGCACCGCATTGTTATGGAGAGCTAGCAACTTATCCCTGGAGTGTACAATGGATTCATGGCTCCATGTGGGGTCCAGACACGGTCAAAAACAGTGAAAAACAACAACACGACCATAGCAAACTCTAAAATGTTAGTGCTTATTGTGCGTGAACACACAGAACAAAACACAAGTAGAATGTTCAAAAGAAAGAGTTAAAGGGTGAAAAATGCTCAAACTTGAGCGGAGCTGCTGAGACGTGCTGCCACTTATGCGGAACTCACACTAATGAACCAGCCCTGCGACCTGAAGGTTATCGGTTTGATTCCTGGTCCTTCCTAAAAAGCTGTGCGGTGTGTCCAATCCTGTCCTTCAAGGTGAAAATTGATTTTAAAATTTGACGTTATTTATTTAAAACTAATGATTCGGCAGTTTTGATGTGTAAGAACTGGGGAATCACAAACCCGTTCTTCCTCAGTCTCCCGTCATCAAACATCCTTTTAAAAAGCTGAACGTGCCTTATTAAGAAAAAAACAAAATCGAAGTGCAGGGACAGTCAGTATATAAAGAAACCTATTGGGTCCCATTGACTGGTACCTAGCCATGCATTTTTGACAAATGTTAGTCTATGTTGTGTTTAGAACAGTTTGTCAATGGTCCTTTAATGATCCAGCATGACTGTGCTCTTAATGTGGATTAGCTGGACTGACCCACACATGTCCTTAAACAACTCAGATAGATGCTTGTGGTTAAGGAACCAGCCTTGTGACCTGAAGGTTCTTTGCTTGACTTGCCACCAAGTCCTCCCACCAAGTCCTCTTTGGCAAAACATCTAACCCCAATTGTTCCCTGGGCTCCGCCCTCCTCTCCGGACACGTGTGCTCACGTCACCATTGTGTGCATGTGTGTTTCACAGCACGGATGATTTAACTGTGTGTAGTACAGTAGACAAAATAAATCTAATAAATTGAAACAGATCAGCGTCTGAGCTCACAAATACCCACAGACACGCTCCACAATCTTGCAAAAAGACCTCCCAGAGGGATAAAAGCTGTTCTAGCGTTATGAAAAGCCATAGGGGTCATGATGACTCATTCCAATATGTTAGTTTATATACATTTTATATTTGATTTGGTGAAAACCTGTACTTTAGATGATTGGCAATACAATAGTACACAACGCTGGGCGGAGTGGGTGCTTGGCAGATGGTGAAATGTCTTGACAACCCCCACCACCCACATTTCACTCAACCCCATCCCATAAAATTCCCATTTTTTATTGTTAAGTTAAATCTTACTGTTCACTTTACTGATTAATCATTTGTCCATTGATGCAGAGCGTACAATCTGGCAACCCGGCCACTGCTGGAAATACATGCAGATCTGTGAGGTTATAGTTACATCATCCAGAACCATTCACACGGGTTATAACGGAGAAGTCACGGCCCCATCGGACCCTTAATGATGTCACCATGACCAGCAGATTCTTGCGTCCGATTGGTTGCTTTAGGAAACTGATCTGTTGGTTTGCAGAACAGGTTCTGGCTTCTTGTAGGAGGGTGGACCTGAATATGGCAGGAGTGAGAGAAGGAACCTGGCCATCTGGAGTGTGAGTGTGTGAGAAAGCGAGACGTACCTGTAGTCCATAAAGAATTCATAAGATGACTGTATAATGGTTAACCTCTTCCTTAATATGGTTCCTCAATAGGACAAGCTTGTACGGTATCCATGGCAACTATGCACCTTTTCGAACTTGTGGTATGAAGGTTTTAGCAGATGTCGCTCGATTTAGCTTGACCTGTCTCTCTGGTTTAATTGAGCGGATCTGTCGAGCCGAGGTCTATGGGAGAGTGTCGTCCTCACTTAAAGGCGCTCAGTGGGACCCGCGCTGTGATTTAGAGGAACATGACAACCTGAAGTAATTTGGGCTCATGCCACGCTTCCACTCACATTAACAACAATCGACAGTCCCTTCATGCACAATTAGCTGCGTTTGCCTCGTTTCATTTAATGGCTTCAGGTTTCTTTATATCTGTGTCAGTGGCAGAATTAACACCGTCGGCTCCATCGATCCAATCAGGCTTCTGCGATCAGGGGCCCAAACGGTGCCTTTTACTCATTTTAATCCAATTATACATATTTGTATTGGAACCGCGATGCGTGTTTGGATCAGACCTCGATGAACTTCATACTTTCAAATGATCAAAGCGTTACAAGGAGTTTGTGCTAATTAGGGCTGCGGTAAACGTTTTAAAATACCTCAGGGGTAGTACATGGTACAGGTGGTCAGTCCATCACAGGCCAAACACATTCACACACATTCATTTTAATGGACCAAGAGATGTTTTTTTTTTTTTTTCAAAGGAACTGCATGTAGACACAAGGAGAACAAAAAATCCAGACACAACAGATGTAAAACTGATATGGGGCAATTTGGAGCATCCAATTCACCTTGAATCCATGTCTTTGGGCCGAGGGAGTAAACCTGAGAACCTGATGAAAATTCGGAGAGAACATGACCAGGACTCGAACCTCAGCGATAAAAGGCAGACATGCTAAGCACTACAACCCAGGAACTTTTCTTGTCATCTCTTTCTTGAATCACATTTTCGGACAAAAATTCACACACACACACTACACACACACACACACATACTGCTTCTCTCCTCAGCGGCACCATTCAGCATTCCCTTTGAATTGTTTACATTTTCATATGCAGATTTGCTGCATGGTCAGGCCTTTTATTGCCTTTTTTTAAGCCCTGCAACCTCACAAGCCTTCCATTTGAATACACACACACACACACACACACACACACACACACACACACAGGTCTGAGCTCCAGGCACAGCAGAGAAACACTGCCGTGTGTCAGCGCCTCACTCTCCCTAAGGATAAATAGTGCTGCAGTTTTCATAATCGTTACTCGCATTAACATGAACGCATTACACACGGCCCTTCACTTGCTCTACGCTGCCACCATCAGGCATCAGCCATGTACTTTAAGTGGATAAATGACGATGTCTTCCAGGCTTCGCTCATTCTGCTTCCCAGTGAGGTGGATCGTTTAAATCGTTGTGGCAGTATACACAAAATAAACTGCGTTTCACTGCAGTATGAACAACACATGAATAACACACGAACATTGTCATGGTTACAATATTAGAATAATTAAACGTTTAATTTTTCCAGAATAAAGCGGCAGATAAGCATGACAAATGATACAAACAGCATGGATTCATTTCTGCAGTTTATTAAAGCAATAAGGTACAAGAGTGTGGCATTATTGAAAATGAATCATGGGAAAAAATGGTTATTTGCCAAAATGCGAAGTTACACAGTTTGTAAACGGTTACAAACACAAGATTGGATTCATAAAAACGGTTATTGAAAACAAAATTTTTAATCTGGTCTTCCATGACATCATCTAGTCCATTTTTTAAAGTGAATCAGTGAGTAACAGGATACCAGTTTCTTTAACAATCAAATACAAAACACAGTTTTTAAAAACACCTGCAACAGGTTTAATGCTCGTCGAGAATCGGCTTGCTTTTATATATTAATCTGTACCTTATTAATGAAAAATAATGTAACGTATATCACACATTGATACAAATGTAAAGCACTCAGAGGTGTGCGTTATCTATACTAATAAAAGGGAAACCCCTCACACACACCAACTCCCTGTTCTCCCACTTCCCGAGTTCCTGCAAGACTGATAATTTGGCGTTGTGATTCTTTAGCATGTCCTTCTCACCTTCCTACATTCGATGATTCGTTCTGTATCGCCATTAAACGCAAGACCTTTCCAGTGTCTCATCAGGGTCTTTCCGAGTACCTACAGGGTTAAAAATATGATGTCGTGATTACCTACCATGTCCTTGAAAAAACGAATGGGTTCTTGCTTTCCTACGTTTAATTGTTCGTTCGCTATTGTCATCAGAGGCAACACCTCGGTCTTTGTGAGAACCTACAAAGCTACAACTTGGCTTCTTTGTTCCTTATCATGTCCTTGGAAAAACTGATTTTTGTGAGAAAGCAAGAGTCACATTGCCACAAACTTCACTCTATAACAATACATTTATTTTAAATATATAAACTCCAAGCCGTCACTCATTCCAAAACAATTCCCTTTTAACTTACACATTATCAAATGGTAATGATGGAGATCAAAGCACCGTTTGGGTATTCCACTAGTTGTCAATAATGTCATGGCTGGACAACTGACTCAGCCAATCAGATTTAAGGATTAGAACGATTTGTTTTTATAAATACAGTATATTTAGGATAACTATTTAGTTATTGTGTTAAATAGACCAGAGTGATGTGTGTGTGTGTGTGTGTGTGTGTGTTATGTTTTTTTTGATTATATGGTCTCTCATTTCTTTGCCTTCAGTCGTTCTCTAGACTTTTACTTTTCTGCGTTCTTCGGTTTCTTTATTGTATGGTTGCCATATTCACCACATTCCTTTTTACCCTCGTGGGATTCCATCTCGTCTCTGGGAAACAGAGTTCTGCAAGTTCTATTGTCCTCTGGACGTCTCTTCGTCACAGGGTCATTTTGTTTTCTTTTCCAGATTTACTTTCTGGCATATTTTCCCACATGGTTCCTCTTAGGGGCCATCACTTGGAATCCCAGTTCTTAAAGAACCATTGTTTTTTTATGGCTTTCAAGGTCCTGCTAGACCATGCTTCACATTTCTACTCATTTTGCAACATCCAGTGGTCCATCCAGAACCTCAGGCAGGTCCACGTTGGAGCGTGGTGCACATGGCTCTGAATGCGGGTGGCTCCCAGCGCTCTGACTGCTAGCCGCGCTCTGACTGCTAGCCACTCTCTGACATGTTCGCCTGTCCGCAGGTGCTCACTGTTGCGTCGAAAATGCCTGGCCTCAGGATGTGTGCAAACAAAGGAACATATTGACACACGTGTGATTGCATGTGTGTGGCAGCCATTGTGGTGTGCGGTGATTTCAGGGAGAGGAGCACAAAAGGGTCGGTTATAAGAGCTCACGCTCTGAGACGGAGGGTGGAGGGGGGTGTGGACGAGGTGAGTTTTATGAAGGGGTTAAACAGAGTTCTGTAGCAAAAATGCCTACGTTAGACCTGGAATCCAAACACACAACACAGAATGCAGAGTAACGCAGGATTGCCATGGTGGTGTCAGTGCAATCATCATCATCATCATCTTCAGTTCAATACATCAGTGCTCCTGGTTCAAACCCGTTGCTGCTCTTAGGATTATAAACTGACACCTGGAACATTCGGGGTATACGTCTTCGTTTACATGCCTCGAGTTATAGAACACTTCCCTGTCTATTTTTATGATAATTATAAAGCTCCAGGCTGAGAATCGTATTTAACTATATCATTTTTTAGGTATCTGTCACTCTGAGTAAAAATCACAGCGGTTTTTAGGATTTAGGAAGTTCTGTCGGGTAATTTAATCATCTATACTAATAAAAGGCAAAGCCCTCACTGACTCAGAAGTAATTTTCCAACTTCCCGAGTACCTACAAGGCTGAGATTTGTTACCTTGATTATCTATTATGTCCTTGGAACAGATTCTTGCTTTTCTACGTTCAATTGTTCGTCCACTATCCCCATCAGACGTAACCTCTGATGGATTGAGGTCTTTGTGAGTATCTACTAAGCTGAACGTTGGCTCTGTTGTTCCTTAGCGTGATCTTGGAAAACCCGCTGATAAATTCATGTCTGAAATCAACCGCGTGGACACCGTAGTCACAAACCTAATTTCCACAAACTTCATTTTAAATATATACAGTGGCTTGAAAAAGTATTCATACTCCTTGAACTTCTGCATATTTTGTCACATTGCAGCCACAAACGTAAATATCTTGCATTGGAATTTATTGTGCAAGACCAACACAAAGCGGTATACAATTGTGAAGTGGAATGAAAACCATACATGATTCAAAGCATTTTTCACAAATAAAAACAAAAATTTGCCGCCCTGAAGTCAATACTTCGTGGAACCAGTTTTTGTCTTTTGGGGTATGTCCACACCAGCTTTGCACATCTAGTGACCTGAATTTTTTTTCCCCTCATTTTTTTTTAGCAAAACAGCTCAGACAGATTAGATGGAGAGCGTTTGTGAGCAGCAGTTTTCAGATTTTGCCACAAATTCTCAATTGGGTCTGGACTTTGACTGGGCCATTGGTTCAACACATGAATATGTTTTAAACCATTCTATTGTAGCCCTGGCTGTATGTTTAGGGTCATTGTTCTGCTAAAAGGCGAACCTCCGCCGCAGACTCCAACAGGTTTTCCTCCAAGAGTGCTCTGTATTTGGCTCCATCCAACTTTCCAACTCTGACCAACTTTCCTGTCCCTGCTGAAGAGAAGCAGCCCCAGAGCATGATGCTGCCACCACCATATGGTGCTGCCATTTCCAGTGGGGATGTGTTAAGTGTGATGTGCAATTCTCTACCACACATAGCATTTTGGCCAAAAAGTTAAATTTTGGTCTCTTCTGATCAAGGCACTTTGTTCCACATTAGCTGTGTCCCCAACATGGTCTCTGTCAAACTGCAAACGGGACTTTTTATGGATTTCTTCTTGCCACTATTCCATAAAGACCACATTTGTGCAGTGCACGACTAATAGTTTTCCCTCCCCATTCGAGCTGTGGATCTCTGCATTGAATTTTGGCTGCTTCTCTGATCAGTGCTTTCCTTGTTCGGCCTGTTTTATAACCTAAGCCTGCTTTAAACTGCTCCACAACCTTATTACTGATCTGTCTGGTGTGTTTGGACTTCACGATGCTGTTTACTCCCCAATATTCTTTTAACTAACCTTTGAGGCCATCACGGTGCAGCTGTATTTGTACTGAGATTAGATCACACACAGGTGGACTCTTTTTAGTCATTAGCAGTCATTAGGCAACTTTTGAATGCAATTGGTTGCACTCAGAGAAAAGGGGGCTGAATACTTTTGCACACTGCACGTTTTTTTTTTTTTCATGTATAATTTTCTTTCCACTTCACGATTGTCTACCACTTTGTGTTGGTCTTGCATATTAAATTCCAATGAAATACATTTGTTTGTGTTTGTAATGTGAATATGGTGAAGTTCAAGGGGTATGAATACTTTAGCAAGCCACTGTAAACTCCAAAGCATCACTCATTCAAAAACAATTGCCTTTTAACTTTCACATTATCAAGTTCTCCACTATAGTGCAGCACAGGTATTCCACTAGTAATAATAATAAAAGTAAAATCTTTGTTGTGGTTCATTCTAAATAATGTCTGGGTTTAGTTTCTTTATGTCTCATGGCTGAGACTAACATTGATGATGTAATGACGTTTACTGACATCAAAAACAATCCACTCTAACGAATGCTTTTTCTCTTTTTATTTTGTTGCAGAGTGCTTACTGTCCGGTGTGCCGACCCCTCCACCCTGCCCTGCCCCATCCCCTTCCATTCTTTGTCTGGGACCAGGGTGGTACAGCCGGGTCCGACGTCACGCGCGGAATGGTGGCCAACATGGCGGCGCTGCTATGTGCGAGCGGCCTGCTGCTATCGACGCTGTTCACCGGCTCTCTGGCTCTTTGTAAGTAATGTTTACAGTTTTAGATGAAAATGTCTGCGGGAGGAGTTCATACCCGAGTTCAGTTGCACCGTAACCGGTGATGCTAAAGATGAGCCGTATGGTTGAGGGGGTTTAGGTTGTTGATCCATTATCTTAGGGTGTGGTAGCACAGTGGTTAGGGTGTTGGACTATCAAACTGAAGGTTGTGGGTTTAAATCCCAGGTCCATTGAAATTACCAATGTGGGTCTTTGAGTAAGACCCCTAATCCTCCAGGGTGCACTATCAACCCTGTGTTCTGACCCCAACAAGTTGGGACATGTGTATGTTGCTTTGGATAAAAAGCATCAGCTAAATGGCCAAATGTAAATCTTCTGCTTAATCCTGTGCTAGGGTTGCTAGCTTTTTGGACTGTGGGAGGAAACCCACTCAGACATAAGGAAAACCTGACCCAGATTGGGATTCACACCTGGATCACCATCGCTGTGGGGCAGATATACTAACAAGCACCTTGGAAATTAGTGACCACACAAAAAAGTAGCTTTTCACCTGGTTTTGGGATACAGGAGAAAACCAGAGCTCCTAAATACAATGCAGACACTAGGGGGTCTGACCCCTGTGGCCCATGTATCATATTGTACATTACTATGATGTATGTGTGTTAAATTGCATACTTAATGTCCAGTATAAATATATTGGGTTAAATTAGGCAAGTATGAACTTGCTGTGTGATTTGGGACGTGGCCATGGTTTATTAGTAGCAATATACAGGATGGGGGAGTGTAGGTCCTGTGAAGGGATACAGACCGGGTTTATCACTAAATCTGTGTTTACTATTCTGCTGATCAGACAGAGTTAATAATGTAAGATACACGCACGTAAAACTCAGGTTCATATTGAAACACTTGTTCCTGGTTTATTAACGATTTCCACTGTAACAGGTTGGATCTCATATCTATTTGTACCCTATCCTGGTCGTTTAGTGGTAATTTACCCCCGACTTGGTTTCCTCAGCGGGGGGTGTGGAGCTACTCTCCTGAGAGAATGTTTTTAAAATGCTGTAATTCTATTTTAATTAAATTAACTTCCGTGTTCTTTTTCTTCGGCTTGGCCACACGGCGTTCCATTACAGCAGTGAAACAAAACTGCAGTTCAGCAAACAATAATAGGTTGTGTGTCGGTGAACGTGCCTGGTTTATAAGTTGGTGGTTTAGACGAAAAGGTCGTAACAGCATTTTGACCGTTTCCTCCGGCGCCGTGCTCCATTCTCTCCAACTATTTTGAGACTGGGTTCTTTAGGTGTGTCTGTGTTTGAGGCCCTTCCCTTCACACGCGTGATGTCTGGCTCTCTGAAGTTCAAAGTTGGGATTTGTTCTGTAACTCCTTTAAGATTTGTCTGAGATGCAACCTGGAGGTAACAGAGACGGGAGGCGGGCCTCAGCAGAGAGCATTCATTGGACGGGCGGGGGGAGATCAAACAAGGGAGGAGGGGTGTGTGTTTGACTCATCCGTGTTTTTGTTTGCTCAGGTGAATCTTTGTTTGGTTCTTTTTATGGTTTTGAGGGACGAGCCAGTTGATGCTGTATGGCTGACGTCTGTCTGACTGTGGTGCTTGAACTCGGTCTTTGCCGCCGTCTTTACCTCAGACGCATCCGCCCCTCGGCTTTTGTCTCCTCTGTTCTTTGGTTACCAACTGACCCCGCAATTATCACCAATATGAATAAAGGTTGTTTATTTTAGGGTTAGTTTAGGATAAAGGCTGTTTCTTCAAATTCCAAACCGGATTGTTTTCCGAGTATCTACAAGCTAAAACCCAGCATCGTGTTTCCCTTTCACGTCCTTTAAAAATTAAGGTCTTCTCACTTTCCTAAATTGATTCATTTGATATCGCCATCAAACGCAAGACTCCTCCATTATCACATCGGGGTCTTCCCGAGTATCTACAAGGTGTGGACAAAAAATGGACCTGCAGCCATGTGAACACTGTAGTCACAAGTCACACTATATTCATTCCACATATTCATTTGAGATTTTTAATTGCCACAAACCTCACTCCATAATACAGATTGGGGCAGATTGTTGGGGGAAAAAAGGGGGATGGGACTTTGTGGTACATATCCAATAGTTATAGTGGAATGCGTTGAGAACAAAATAACATAAAAATGATTGTCCCATGGAGGTCTGGGAGAACATGCTCACCAAGTGTCCTTGCCCTTTGTTTACATTAAATTGCATGCTGAAAGTCCAGTATATACATATTGGGTTAAATCAGGCGAGTATGAACTTGCTGTGTGATTTGGGACGTGGCCATGGTTTATTAGTAGCAATATACAGGATGGGGGAGTGTAGGTC
>JAOUQT010084950.1:0-20080 GCA_025769995.1 Xyliphius kryptos
GGTGTTCCATGTGCAGGTCTTCGAAATGATCTTCACCATGATCCTGTGCTGCGCGATCCGTAATGCTGTGCCGGCGTACTGAGGGGCGAATTGTCAATGCAACTATGACCTCCAAACAAAAAAAACTAGTCTACAATGAAGGAAACAGGAACTCTGAAGTTTCCAGTTTGGATGCTGGAGTTTTCTTTAGTATCTGAATTTATTTATGTGAAATTTCCTTTTTTATTATCGTAATCTTTAATAGCATCCTGGTGCAGGAGCTGAATACGTGGCATTTTGACCCTGCACAAAGGGGGCAATTATTATAATTTAATATGATTTTGATTCATGTTTGTTACATGTTTATGAAGTTACGTGCATTACATCCTTCCTGAGGCTGTGTCGCCTGAGGGAGGTTGTCTGTGGAACACTATTAGATAGAATAAAAGCTATTTATTAAAAGTTTCACACAGTCTTTTATTGAGACATCATTCTCACTACTGTATTTTATTTTGGTGTTTAATATGCTGTAAGTGGGTTGGCTTGCAGACCTGTGACTGATGGAAGACAATGGTGATGATTAATTGTAAATAGGCGTGGTCCAGTACTAACCCTTGTGGAACAACAAAATTTACTATAAAAACCACAAGATCTAGAGGGTTCTATCTTACAACATGCAATAGGTGCGTCCTGATGCTCATTACAATCTTACACCCCGCAAACAGTCTGCTGCCCTCAATATTTAAATAGCAACATTACTTGCAAATATATCATTCTCGATGGGCACACTGTTGAAATAAGGTGCGTTCAGGTATTTTTCTAACATATTGCTATCTTGGTGAGGGAAACACAGGTGCACAACTGACTGGAAACAACTTACCGACATCAACAGTCAGATGTTCAACGCCATCTCAGCTGTGAATCATAAATATTAGAACAGAGAATGAAATGGTGTTAGTTATAAAATTAGAATGTCAAGAAAAAGTTAATTTATTTTAGTAATTCTGACAACTAATGGAAATTCCAAATTCAGTATCTCAGAAAATTGGAATCAGCAATGGATTGGCGCCCTGCTCTGGGTGTATCTGCTCAGTGTCCGAGATGTTTTCTCCTAGATGGGCATAAGGAACCCCCTACGTGGTCATAGTACATAGTACGGAAGGTAATGAAGAAATAAATGAAGAAAATTGGAATATTACTTAAGACTTAAGTTTGCTGCCAATTAAGAACAGGGATACCATGGTCCGCAGGTACATAAAGCAGATTCTTTAAGCTTTGGCACTGTGTGCAGGTGCCCAGTCCTGTTGGAAAGTGAAATTTACATCTTCATAAAGTTGGTCAGCAGCAGGAAGCATGATGTGCTCTAAAACTTCCTGGTAGACGGCTGCTTTGACCTTGGACTTCAGAAAACACAATGGAGCAACAACAGCAGATGACATGGCATCCCAAACCATCACTGATTGTGGAAACTTTACACTGGACCTCAAGCAGCGTGGATTATTTGCTCTGGTCTCTTTCTCCAGACTCTGGGAAATTGATTTCCAAATAAAATGCAAAATGTACTTTTATCAGAAAACAGAACTTTGGAACAGTTTCGTTTTTAGCCCAGACGAGACGTTTTTGATGCTGTCTTTTGTTTAAGAGTGGCTTGACACACGGCATGCGACAGTTATAATCATCAACATAAAAAGAAATAAACCTCTGAAATACACTGCTCAAAAAAAAAATAAGGGGAATACTAAAATCACATCCTAGATCTCAATGAATAAAACATTTCAGTTGAAAATCTTTATTTAGTAGATAGTGGAATGCGTTGAGAACAAAATAACAATGCTGATTGGTTTATTGCACGTTACGCCCAAAACACACTCATGTAGAATTCAAGAGAACTATTAAATGCCATTTGTAATAAACAATTAATTAGTTTTTTGACTGTTTATTTTAAGCGAAGGAAATTTTCTTGTCTTTACAGTACAGATGTTACGGTGCTGAATAGACGACAATCAGGAAAGTTCAAAAACAGTTTATTAACTGGGTAAGCAGTGCCACCTACAGGCAGGATTGTTCAACTCAGGCAGTGCGAAAGGAAGAATGCAGGTCTTCTCCGTTAAAGGGGAAGTGTAACGATGAGCGAGACGGCACAGGTCACGTGGGCGTGACAACAGACTTCACTGTGCAATGACCAATCACGTGCATCGTGTAGATACGAGAGCGCGGAGCGTGCACAGTGCACAAGTGAAAAACAGCAGTTAGAGGATAAACAGAAAGACTAATGTTCAGCATTATTTATCGTTAAAATATATTTGTAATTTGTTTTGTAATCAGTTATTGACATACAACGCTAAAAGAACTACTAGGCCACTTCAGTATACAGAATATGGAACTACATCATAGCACAAGTTAGAAATTAGAACGAGGTCTGAACCTTGGCCTGACCAATTTTCCTCTGGACCTTACTGAATTCCAATTAAATACACCTGGTCGAAAACATAACGGCACTCTCTGGCAGAATGATCACTATGGACAGCATAAGGAACCTCCTTCTCCTCACTATATTATAATATCTAAAAGATGGGAGGTTTAAAGTGTTCTCCCTCTGACGACTTCAGAGCTCCGAGGTAGTGGAAGGTTACAGGTCATGTGATTACAGTCAACATATACTTCACTGTGTGCTTTACTTACTTCTACTACATGCAGGGGCAGTATACAGCCAGAATACAGCCAGAACTTGGATAGTTCATGAGTTACTTTTAAAATGCATATATTCACATGGTGGCTTAGTGGTTAGCATGTTCACCTCTAAGCACTGGGGATTCGAATCCTGATCTCCGTGGCGTTTCCATGTTTTTCCTTGTGTCTGCATTGGTTTCCTCCGGGTTCTCCGGTTTCCTCCCACAGCCCAAAAGCATGGATCTCTAATTTGCCCCACATAGGTTATGTGTTTATGAATGTGTGTGTGCCCAGCGATAGATTGGCGCCCTGTTTTGGGTGCATTTGCCCAGTGCCTGAAATGTTCTTTCATGGATGGGCATTGGGACCCCCCCCTCCCTCCCTCCCGTGACACTAGTAAAGGATTAAGCTGAAGAATGACTGAATGGTCACAGTGTGTAAGACGTCTTGTCAATAGGAGGCGCTGCAGGACCTATTTGGACAACTGTAGGAATTTTAGGCTGGTTCTCCAGCATTAGTGAGGACCGACACTAATGTTGTACAAGAGGACCTTCTCTCAATCTTCCTTTCAGTTCATTACAAAGGTCTTGTATAGGGTTGCGGTCAGAAGTTTATCCTAGAACAGAACAGGACCTTCCCTAAACTATTGGAGGCATACCAATATACAAAATGCTTGCGTAGGTACTTGATTTGCTACACCAAAAGGCACTAAAATATATATGAATATACTGTATATAACACAAAAGGGAAATGCATGGTCATACGTGGTCTACATTGCCACCTTGTGGTCACTCAGGTATTCAATAAAAACGGTGACAAACACTATAAACACTATAAAGACAGAACATAACGACTAACGCCCCTAAAAGACTATTTTGCTCTTTTTTTTGCCCTTTTTAGTTTAATTTTCAAAGTAACTTGAGTCGAAATGTGTCTGACTTAACGCGATTTTTCTCCATTTTGGACCTTTTCAAACACGACGGCGAAGAGGCAGCAGCCATTTTATGATATTTTGCTGAAATGGGTCCGCACTTGTTAATGAAGAGCCTTGAATGAATTCCACTTTGACTGAAGCCTCTAAATCCCCATTTATTAAATGATTTAACCAAGTATGAAATTAACTACAGCTCAGGTGCCTGATTAAGACACAAAACGTAACGCGGTTTGTCCACTAGAGGGCGGTAGAGTACAAAGGTAAGGAATATTGAAGCAGTGATGCGGCAAATGGTGGATCCCTGGCCTCAGGTGATTAAAAATGAAACAGCCTTTGTTAAACAGAACCAGACAATAATACAAGACATGTACCCCAATTTCCCAAAGTATTCAGTAGGTTCCTTAAAACAGGGGCAGAAAAATGAAGACTGAGGTTCTAAAAATACTTTAAATACATTCCTCTCACACAATCATAACGCATTCTTGACCAACCACAGCCAATTCTCATATAACCCCATAGCCTCTAGTGCTGTCAATGCACAGTTATTACTATAATACCCTGTGTAAGTCCAAAAAATAAGTGGTCCATGAAAGTCTTGGGTTTGATTCCCTCATTAAATCACTTAAACCCATGTGACTGTATCACAACCTATAAGATGTTAAAGTGTTTAAGTCCCTATTAAAATACGTTAACTATCAAGTGGTTCCCCCCCTCCCCAACCCTTAACTCCACCCGCTTGGATTTTACTGCCAGGTCACCCTCCTTTTTTAAAAAGGAAGAACTCAACAGAATATGCTTTAGTTTCCCTAAATTACTTCGGCATCTGGACCAGAGTCGGGATATTAAGCAACCGAGATTAAGCATCGGCGGTTCCTGGACCCCCTAATTATCTTTGCGGAAATCTGTTTTCATTAAGAATATAAGATTCTCATGTCCGTCCGCCGAAACACTGATGATGACAAATGAACAGAGAACAGAAATTACCTCTGTTTGCCCTTCGCTCTGTGATCTCCCACATCTGCATATCGGCGGTGAATATATTAGCATGGATTTACATTCTAACGCCGGGTAATTAAATCATGTATTTAAAGTAGGTCATTTGAACATTGAAACTGAGTCTAAAACTCGGCACTACAGGCCCAAAAGTATGTGTCACCCACCCGCTGCATTAATATTAAAAGTACTGTAATTAGCAATGCAGCCTTCAGTCGTTGGCATAAACTTAGCTGTATGGGACTAAGCTAACTCTAGCTTGATTTGCTAGACCCATTACTGAACATAAAGATAGTAAGCTATAAGTTCATACAGCTAACTATTTGAAGCTATAATTAGCTAGATATCCGAGGGATTACTGGTAAAAATTTAGCAAGCGCTAACTAATGCTTGTATTTTCCCCATGTGTAGTCTCTAACCAGACCCATACTCTAGCAGGTTAGTCACTAATTATTATGCATGTTTGTATTTGTTTTTTCTTTTTTAATGTGATACCATTTGGTTGCTAGCACACGAACCTGACTGCAAACAGATGCTATTATTTTAAAGTGGCATTAAGAGCCACTAACTTAGATCAGGACATGCTCATTTTCCATGTCCTAGATAATCTCTAAGGCTCTGCATGTCATGACATCTGTGGCTAGAGTTTATTTTGTTCCAGCCATGTACCGCTATGCTAACACAATAATAAGGCTCATATTAGTCAGCAATTGGTTCCACCTGTGTAAGCCAATTTTTGGTCATTTAAAGCTCACAGTTTCTTGGACATTGCATCATACGTTGTGTACGTTTATACGTGGATGTACCCCTCCTTCGCGTGTTGTTACATTATGCCTACTGCTTCCATGTACTGCACTGGCTGTCATGATTTTATTTGTGTACCACCACTCAGGCAAATCGCTATCCCCCTGCTAGCCGCTGGTGGAATCCATACGTTGTTCATGATGCTTGCACACTTTTTGTAAGCCACTGAGTCTCAGCATGGTCGGTGCAGCAGTGTCAGACCCTGATTGACATGTACGAGTTTTGAGTTTTTATTTTGTGTAAAGTTGCACACGTGCTGATGTAAATGTCTGTGGGCATGCGCAGTCATTAAATATAGCTCCACCACAGGTTTGAGTTTGAGCTGTAGGTTGTATGTTAGCTGTCTGTCTTCAGCAGAAACTGATTTTGAATCCGATTATCTTACTAAAGGTTCATGTTGATTTCGGTTGGTCAGCGGTGTCAGCGGTGGCTACATTTAAAGGTCATTAGATTTTACTACAGCATGTCTGCAGGCTTACCTTTATCTGGAGTGTATAATTGCCGTGGCCTTCTGAGCAAATGCGCTTTATGCTTGTGAGAACACTTTCCTGCTGTGTGCTGGATATTATGGTAATTCCGAGTGTCTAGCACTCAGAGGATGTGACATCAAAGCATGCGCTTATTAATCCTTCCTGCTTTATGCCAGTGAACAGAAGCAGGAGTGGGAGGATCTATGTGAACATGTACTGTGGCATCTGTCTCGTTCCTGTACAGGGGGGGGGAAGGGAGCAAGGAACAGGATTAGAACAACGTAATCAGGGTAGGTGCTTTGAGACACACACACATAACACACACAATAAGGATGTAGCTGGTTGTGTTGGTACAATAATCCACCATAGGTTCCAAAGACTCCCTGATTTATGTGTAACAGCATGTATGAGTATTAGAGTATTAGAGAAGGTGTTTACATACTTCATCCATCCAGATCAACTCAAATGTATGAAACCAAGCACTTAGACTGCACACTGCTTCTACAAACATCTCAGTGAATTCCAGTGTGGTACCGGGATTGGATGCCACCATTTCCTCACAACTGAATCTTCTACAGTGGACTGTCTTACTCTCTAAGTGAAAGGGATGAGGATCAATGGAAACTCCGCCGCCATGTGTTAGTCCACAGAAATGATAAAGTCATAGTGCACTGAGGTCACCCACTTTGTATCGTCGATGGCTATAGAGCTCCACCCTTCATTTGGCCCAAAGATCAGCTCCAAAACAGAGAAGAATGGGTTTCCATTGGGGTTGGGGTTGGGGTTGGGGTTGCACTTAGCTGTATCCAGGTCTTAAATCACCAATTACAATGTAGAATGTCGGATGCATTGGAGTAAAGCACAGCGCTACTGGACTCTACGTTTGCTCAAGGAGGAAGAGTCTCCCACAAAGCCTTGGCCCTCCCCAGGTTTCTTCCTAAAAAATAACATCATAACGGGAAGTTTTTTCTTTCCACTGTCGCTTCGGCTTGCTCTTCGGGGGTTTAGGCTTTGAACTCTGTAAAGCTGCTTTGTGAAAACACACTGTTGTAAAAAGCGATATACAGTAAGTAAACAACTTAAACTTCCTTAAAATTGAGCATAGGAGGCATGTTTCCTGGAGTGACCAATCACACTTATCCATCTGTTAATGGTTTGGGCTTGGCTGTTGCCAGGGAAACGATACTTGTCTGACTGCATTGGGCTAAATGTAAAGTTGGATGGATGGGGGGATCATGGTAGGGGGGTTGGTTTTCAGGAGTCGGGCTTCTTAGATCCAGGCAAATGTTTTGGGACAAATTCATGGAAACACCTTTGGGATGGCCCCTTCCTGTTCCTATATGACTGTGCTCCAGCACACAGAGCAGAGATGCATAAAGGCATGACATGAGCCAGTTTGCTGCGGAAGAACGCAAGTCCTGACCTCCATCTGATGGGTTGAATTGGAATGCTGACTGTGAGCCAGAATTTCTGTCCAACATTAGTGTCTGACCTCACAAATGCACCGTCTAAACCTCAAAACCTTGTGGAAAACATTCTTAAAAGAGTTGAAGTCATTCCAGCTGCATCATATTAAACCCTATAGATCACAAACGTCGGGATGTCACTCAGGGTCATATGAGTTCATACAACAGACGACTGAATACTTTTGGCAGTTTAGTGTATATGCAGTATAGTGTGTATGAATATGAGGTATGAGGCACAGGCAAGTAAGAGCGCATTTGTGGAGGAATCACTGAGCACGAGCTGAGGCTTAATAAGGGAATTGGGAATTTAAGTAGGTGATAATGATACCTGCGCAAACACCATTTGTCACGCTTAAATATTCCTTGGTTGAAATGATACGTCCATTATTCAAACTTATTTTACATGCTCAAATAATCCATTTATGCAAATGGCCGTCAGCTGTAATGGATGATGCTGCGCTTTGCCAGGATGACGTCTTACATTAGGGCCAATGATAAAAAGTTCCCGCTGCCGAGACCAAGAACTCTCGGTTCCCAGCAGCCTGGATATCCAACCTTGAGAACAGCAGTGTTGTTCGATCCCATCGTGACTAAGTGTTGATTTAATTACGAAAATGTTAATCGTTTAGTCTAAACCTCATGTATACCATTTGCATAGAGCTTGAACGGTACTCTGAGAGGGGGAAACCTGTCCTCCTTGTTCAGCCTGGTGGTGTAAACAGATGTTAAATTATATAAACTGTATAATATCTAGATTATATGCAGAAGGTAAATGTAATAAAGGTGCAGTCAGCTGCGAGGTGTAGAAGTTTATTTGTAGTTTTATAATGACAGACTGTAGTTCATCTGTCTCTTTGCATACTTTTATTGGTCCTTCATTCCTCTGCATGGTCCCAACAAATCAGGTTGTGTGCTGAATGTGGATTCGGTGCCAGATTGAGAGTGGTCGGCTAACCATCATCATCCGTAGGCAAGGTGTGGCAATAAGGTGGTTGAGTGCACAGGATGTATACAACCTATCAGCACTACTAAAGTCAGTTATCAGAAAGTGGATTACAATCCCCTCTTGACGGTTAGTGTCAGGACAGAGGGTTGGCCCTGATGCATTGTCCTCTGGAGCAATGATAGTTATTTGAGGGTTGACCTGGGTTCCACTTGGACCAACACAATACACACAATACACACCACACCACTTCCATACCAATTTACCATCCCAGTATCAAGATCCTCCACAGCCCAATTATGCAGAAGCAAATCCCAAATCCCTAAATCCCAATCTGGGTGGAGTTTTCGTGTTTCTTCCAAGTTCTCCGGTTTCCTCCCACAGTCTAAAAACATGGATTAAAGACAAATTGGCTGCTCTAAATTGCCCCTGTGTTTCTGCCTAGCGGCTAAAGTGTTCTCCCCTTGATGGGCATGCCCCTCCCTGAAACCCTAGTAGAGGATTAATTGGAAGACAATGGATGGACTAGTCTGCAACTGCAAACCCACAACATGCTTACACATGGTGGCATGATGTACATGAATGTCAAATACAGCTGCTTAACGGAAAGGCTTGGGTTCTTCTAAGGGTAGAAAATAGATTTTCATGCTGGAGTATCCGCTACATCAAGTTGCTAAGTAGAATAAATTAAATTCAGGCCTGGAGCTGATTTAACGCTTGACGCCATGCTGCTAGTCCATTCATAGAGGTGCGAGAACTCAGCTGGAAAATGTAAAGTTAGGAAAAAAACGACATTAAAAGCAATTTACACTGATGCTGATCTTTGTTTTTAGCCGTTCTCCATTTATTCTTTCATTATCTTCCTCTTAGTCCTCCACTAGGGTCACGGCGGTGGTTTCCATTACCCATTTAGAGGTGAATGTTTCGGGCGCCAATCAATCGCTGGACACACATGGACACACACACTGGCTATATTGAGGCAATTTAGAGTAGTCAGTTTACCTTGAATTAATGTTTTTGGACTGTGGTACAAAAACCGGAGGAAACCCACATGTACATGTCAAGAACTTAGAAACTCCACCCAAATTATTCGGCTTCTTTACTTTCAGTGCAGCATACCCACTCCAAAAGTTCAATGAGGATCTCTGAATGATCCAGTGTTGACCTAAATGACTGATGATGACAAATAGAATCTACCTGTGTGTAATCAAGTCTTCATTTGAATGCACCTGCTCTGTGATAGTCTAAAAGTTCTGTTTAAAGTGTAGAGAGCATCATGAAGACCAAGGAACAGACCAGACAGGCCCGAGATACTGTTGTGGAGAAGTTTAAAGCCAAATACACAAAGATTTTCCAAGCGTTAAACATCTCAAGGAGCACTGTGCAAACAATCATATTGAAATGGGAGGAGTATAAGACCACTGCAAATTTACCAAGACCATGCCGTCCCTCTAAACTTTCAGCTCAAACAAGGAGAAGACTGAACAGTGATGCAGTCAAGAGGCTCATGATTATTGTAGATGAACTGCAGAGATCTACAGTTGAGGTGGGAGACAACAATTAGTCTTACACTGCACAAATCTGGCCGTTATGGAAGAGTGGAAAGAAGAAAGACAATTCTCAAAAATATTCATAAAAAGTCTTGTTTAAAGTTTGCCACAAGCCACCTGGGAGACACACATGCTTGGCGTAAAAGCAACATAGCTCATCATACTAAACACAACATCTCCATTATCAAACATTGTGGTGGCAACATCATGGTTTGGGCCTGCTTTTCTTCAGCAGGGACAGGGAAGATGGTTAAAATTGATGGGAAGATGGATGGAGCCAAATACAGGAACGAGAAAACCTGTTCGAGTCTGCAAAACTGGGATAGAGATTAATCTTTCCACAAGACAATGATCCAAAACACAAATCAAAATCTACAATGGAATGGTTCACAAATAAACGTATGCAGGTGTTAAAATGGCCAAGTCAAAGTCCAGACCTAAATCCAATCAAGTATCTGTGGAAAGAGCTGAAAACTACTGTTCACAAACACTCGAGCCATCCAACCTCACTGAGATTGAGCTGTTTTGCAAGAAAGAATGGGCAAAAATTTCAGTCTCGATCTGCAAAACTGATACCCCAAAGACATACCCCAAGTATTAATGCAAGGGGGCCGAATAATATTGCACACCCCACTTTTCCATTTTTTTATTTCTGAAAAAAGTTTAAAATATCAAAAAAAATTTGTTCGGACTGCCTTGAAGCTCCGCCTCTCTGGCGGGCGACGAGGAAGCTGGCCTTGAGAGCTCCGCCTCTCTGGCGGGTAACTTGGAGGACGGCCTTGAGAGCTCTGCCTCTCTGACAGGCGATGTGGACGATGGCCTTCAGAGCTTCGTCTCTCCTATGGGACGTCTCTGGGCTGGATGGCTTCCCGTGTGCAGTCTCAGGGCTGCACGGCCTCCGGTGGGCAGTCTCGGGGCTGGATGAGCGAACAACAGCGAGGCCCAAACACAACGCGAGAAACTCAGACTCCCGCACAATGAAGAATTCCCCTCATCAGGAAATTCAGTGTTGCGAGGGGAGCTGAGCGTTTCGGTGTCGCAAGGGGAGCCTAGCGTTTCGGTGTCGGGCATTTTGGTATCGCAAGAACTGCGTGTTTCCGTCGGTTTATGGCTGCGAGAATCGCCAGTCCCAAATGATTCCCGACAGGAACTAAATGATTCATGAATTGATTCGCGGATGCTAATCAACTCACGAATTGATCCTCACACACTGATCGGCCGCAGAGTGAGTCGGGGGTGTTGAGAGCCTGGAGCATTAACTGGCTCCACGGGTTCCTGCTTACCACGTCAAGCGGTTGCGGCCTCCGAATCCACCACCATGGGGCCGCCATACCTAACCTGACCTCAAAAAAACTGAACGCTCCAATACGTGCTTGGTTCTTGACACTGTTACAATGGCGTGCCGGAACCCAGGCGAGCACGCACAGCGCAGAGAATTGCCAGATTGCCTGGTTGGAGCATTTGGTGCATATAACTACCCAAATACACAGAAAAAAATAAATATGGGAACACACAACTTAACGCATAACAAGGACAGCAATTTATGGAAACAGAGTATATAAAACAAAAGTCCCTGTCACATGACAAACGAACCAATAACAAAAACAGAACAGTTAAATAAATTAATAATGAAACAACCGAGGAAAACAAGTTAACAGAACTGAAAACGACAAAATAGGTAAGGAGTGCCAAGCGCACCTTAAACTGGGATACGAATAATTCACACCACATAATACCTGCTCTGTAGTGGTATTGTTGGGGTCCTAATTATTAGAGAACAAAGTAAACCGCATTTACCGCCCAGCTTTGTGGTACATGAAACTGATAACTTGCACGATGGAAATCAAGCAGTGGGTCCAGTGAAACATGATAACAAGCGCTGCCGGTGTGTCCCCTTGTCTCCTTTGATCTTTCTCCTCTGCCATCGGATCTCAATTTGTAAATACAGTTTATTACGTGCAGTGGTGCAAATCGGACCTTATCAGGGCGCCAATTACTCATTTGCATGCGCCGAGTGTCTGTTTCCATTTATCTCGCACCAACAAGGACGACAGTAATCACACAGAGCTGTTTATTATTAAAGGCACTTTCTTCAACGCATAATTGCTAATCAGATTTTTTCATGAACACGGTTTCAAACGATCTTTTTAAATACCATACACGTTTTATAACTGCAAATAACTGTTAAGTGCACTGCTCGAAAAATAAAGGGAACACCAAAAAACACATCCCGGATCTCAATAAATAAAATATTTTAGTTGAAAATCTTTATTTAGAATATAGTGGAATGCATTAAAACATAAAAATTATCAAAATCTAAATCAAAATGTTTATCTCATGGAGGTCTGGATTTGGAATCATACTCAAAATCAAATAACAGGATAATCCAACTTCAGTGGAAATTCCTCAAGCCAAGTTAAAATGAGGCACAGAAGTGGCCTCCACGGGCCTCCATGCTACAACACCTGGGCATGCTCCTGATGAGGTGGCGGATGTTCTCTCCTACAGCCCCCTCCATGTCTCCTGGTGTACTGGCCTGTCTCCTGGTATCTGCTCCATGCTCTGGACAGTGTGCTGACAGACACATCAAACCTTCTTGCCACAGCTGGCATTGATGTGCCATCCTGAATAATTTGCACTACCTTAACAACATCTGTGGGTTGTAGACAACACCTATTATCCGACTGCCTCATGCTACCTCAATGGTGAGAGAACTGTCAAAATGCAAAATGACGAAAACATTAGCCAGAAAGAATGAGAACAGAGAAAAGGTGTGTGGTCACCACCTTCAGAAACACTCCTTTATAGGGGTTGTCTTGTTAAGTACCTCTCATTTCTACCTGTTGTCTGTTCCATTTGCGCAACAGAAACTGAAACTGATTCACAGCGTTGCTTTCAAACTGGACAGGTTCATTTCACAGAAGTGTTGTTGACTTGTAGTCACATTGTGTTGTGACTTCCATTTGTGACAGTCCTTCCATTTTTTTGTGCAGTGTATAAACAATAATAACCCATTATTAAGGCTCTGTGGCCCCCAGAGTGCAGACAACGCCATCTGATGTACATGGTTTGGTAGGTGTGATGTTAAAGTGAGAGCAGGTGGCTGGTGGTACTTTTGTGTCATTTGTTTGTTCTCCCCATCTTGGGACACATCATGCTCCTCCCATAGAGCACCCTGCCATGTGTGTCTAACTTCATGGAAATTGTTTTGGGAAACGTAGGTGTCCCAATATATTCCTGACGTAGTGGTTAGCTCCTCTGCCTCTCAGCGCTGGGATTCAGGTTGGAATTCCAAACTGGGTGGTTTCCATGTTCTCTCCATGTCCGCATGGGTTTAAACTGGGTTCTTTCCACAGTCAAAAAACATGGAGTAAAGTTAAGTTGGTTGCTAAATTTTCCTTATAGAGTGTGTCTAATGTCATGCATCGTGGGGTTGACAGCCAGGGCGTCACGGAGCTGTCATCCCCGGGGTCCAGGTTCGAATCCTGATTTGGTTCCATGTTCTCCCTCTCCGGTTTCAATTGATTCAAGGTGAATTGTCTGTTCTAAATTGCCCCTACATAGTAAGTGTATTTGTGTGTGTGTGTGCCCAATGATGGATTGGCACCTTGTCCTGATTGTATCTGCCCATTGCCTGAAACATTCTTCCGGGGATGGGCATGAGAATCCCTTCCCTCAAATCTTGTATAGGATTAAGTGGAAGATAATGAGAAGAGATGAGATGAATATAGCACCAACATATTGCCTGCACACTCAATGCTCTCAGTTTCTGCTCTTGATTGAACCGAAGTACCAACAGCCTTCACAGTCGTAGGTTGCCCTCGCGATAAGTGCCGCATTGACGCAATGCTTGCTTCTTTCCACGAATCCTGTTTGAGTTTTCAAGGTTTTCTTGAACAACAAGCTTTCTTTCAAACACAAAACCTGAAAAACAGCAGCAGCTGGTTGTTTTTAAGCTCATGGCATATTTTCAGAATAAATCCAGCAGCTCATTAAATGATATGATGTATGTAGACTTACAGACTGTTTGGTTCCTTACAGTCACTTTATGCTGTTCTCTAATGATCAGGACCCCCAGAGACCAAGATTGGGTAACATTTGGGTGGGGGATGAATCTCTGTTGTGTTGTTGTGTTGTTCAGACCATTTTTTTTAATACCAGTCTGGCGCCATCAACCATGTCACTTCCATTCTGATTCTTGATCCTTTCGACATTCCTGCAACCTGGGTTTCCTTTGGAGTATCAGTTAGTTATTCAGAGCTCCATAAACTTCACTGTTTTAAGGATGAATTACAATGTTGATTGCTATCCAGGCCACATCACAGACCCACCTCATGGCCTACAGGCAGCATTCCCACGTTACAGGGTCTGTTATGGTTGTAAAGGAGGAAGATCACAGCGGCATTCTGAAATGGATGTCCTGTCACAGGTGCAACCCCATGGTGAGGTGTCCTTATATTTTAGGCTGCTCTTCAGTCTGAGCCTCATTATCTCTCTGTTGTGGTATGATTTCTCCTTGCCATCCCGCTGTGTGTGTGGTTCACAACTCAGAGTGATATGAAGGGTCTGGTGGCGGATGTTGCAGGATGTATCCGCACGATGATTGGAGGTGACAATCCTGGAACCAATTTGTTTTTCTTTTAAAAAGAAATCCGCACAATGACATTAAAATGATTCGCATCGAGGCAGCTGGCGTTTCGGGACAGATGATATAAAACAATTGCTCACGTCGGCCTGCATCAGCATCAGACCTGTCACTTCTACACTTTTATTTTATTTAAATGTAATTGTGTTTTAGTGACTGCAGTCAGAAGTCAAACAGCAAGGAAGCTTCATTTCTGAACCAGTCCTACTGTCATTGGTTGTAAATAGATCAATAAATAATGCCGTTCTTAATGTAGTGTAATTATATACATTGCTCAAAAAAATAAAGGGAATGCTTAAACAACACAATGTAACCTCCAGACCTCCATGGGATAATAATTTTGATTAACATTTTGATAATTTTCATGTTATTTTGTTCTCAATGCATTCCACTGTCTACTAAATAAAGATTTTCAAGCAATGTATTTGTGCCACAAACAATTATAAACACAATTATTAGGTTAGGAGGGGTTATGATGAAGGGGCGGGGCCAGGGGTGGGCTTTGGACAATCATTGTCCAAATTTTCAGAAAAGAAGAGGGATTTGTGCAGAATATCGAGAAAGTGCCTTTTACAAAAACAGTCCTTTAGTTCCGTTGGCTATAACAGCGACAAAGAGGTTTCAAATATCACAGATTAAAAGACAAACAATGGCTTAAATAGCTGCTTCCTGAAGTGCTTTTATTTTTTATTTGATCAGTTTGTTCATTTACTTTAATTGCAATTGTCCCTTAATTGTTTCTTTATAATACAAAATGCTAAAGAGGTGGGATTTTATATGGTTAAAAGGTGTGTGTCCTATGTAATTATTAAATATTCTGATGTATAAAAATAAGCACAGACAATGAAAGCAAACCGTAGTGTTAGGCTAACAAAATAACACATTGTTAAGTAAAAGCATTCTATTCTGGAATCTATTTATTGTGAATCTTCAGGTCTGAAACATCACAATATGGACAGACGTTTTGAAACCCCCACACAATGCACATACAGGAACTCATCCTGTTCCACCCATTACAGCTACAACAGCCTTCACTTTTGTGAGGTCAAATACCGAAATTGGAGGAGAGAGTCTGTTCATTCCAAAGGTTTGATGGGGTAGATGTAAGGTCTATGTGCAGCCAGGCCTTGATTTGTGCACTGGGTACCGACAAGAAATAGCCCTTCCCCAAATTTCTCTGACAAATTTGAAGGAGAACAGCTTGATTTTGTTCAACCGTGACAATAGGGTTGTATGGGACGCCTGAATACAGTGATTAAGATGTGTGTCCCAATACTTTTGTCCACATATAAAGGCTAAACCAGTGTAAGGATTAAGGTGATACTACTTGATAGTTAATATAAAAATCTCCGGAGGAAACCGGAGAACCCGAAAAAAACCCACGCAGACACAGGGAGAACTCAGAAACTCCACCAAGATTGGGATTCGAACCGGGAATCCCCAGCAGTAAGAGGTAAATTTTGCTGGGGTGGAAGCATTAAATAGAGAGAAGAGAGGCGGTTTGACAGGCTGGTCAGGAGTTCTGGGTCGGTGGTGGCTGTGAAACTGGACTACGTGAGAGTGACAGAGAAGAGAATACTTAACAAACTGTTCTCCATCATGGATGATGATGGTCACCCACTAAATACCATCACCATGGACCAAAGGAGCAATTTTAGTGGCATACTTCTATCTCAGAGCTGCTCCACAGACACCCCGGATGTCTTTTGTCCCATGAGCCATAAGACGTTTTAACTCTACTGGTGTGGCTGGTAGAAGAACAAATAAATAGGACCTTAGCCTTTTTGGCACCGTGGTCACTTTACAGCATTCAGCATTCACTGTAATACACTTTACATACACCCATAGTCACATGACTACTTTGTACAATATACATTATTCGTTCATTCTAATAGTTTAATTACTGCACTGCCATCTATCCCAAAAGGCTCAAATGCATTTACTGGTTCTCACTGTACTATGTACTTTCATGGTGGTTAGCACGTTTGTATCTTAGCGCCAGGTTTCAACAGGTTCAACGATTCAACAGGTTCGAATCTCATTGTACCACAATCCCAAAACATGGATTGAAGGTAAATTGCCCTTAAAATTTGTTTGTTGCCAGCGATGTATTGGCGCCCTGTCCTGGCCGTAATCCGCCGTCTCATTTGGGCATGGTAGTTCAATCATTAGGGAGTTGGACTATCAATCTGAAGGTTGTAGGCTCAAATCCCAGGTCCACTGATATTACCAACGTGGGTCCTTGAGCAAGGCTCTTAACCCTAATTGCTCCAGGGCTGCTGTACCAACCCTGTGTTTGGGCCTTAATCAAGTTGGTATATTTGTAAGTCACTTTAGAAAAAAGAAAATGTAAAATTGTTATTATTTGTATTGTACCATCATTACTATTTTATTGTGGTATTACTACTGTTGTTTTTTTTTTGCTGCTAAATTTTCTCCAAGAGCAATAAAGCATCCTCTCGCTATCTATCTATAGGAACTTTATTGGAATGGCTGTATATAAAACAATATTGCTAAAGCATTACAACAATCGAAAATACAATACAATGACTGTAACACAATAAATTACAACAAAAAGTGAATAAAGGTGAGATAAATGAGAATACACATTTCGATTATAAAATAAGTTTCCACCTATGGAATTAAAATAAGAATTTTGCCAAATTTACAAAAAAGTAAATAAATAAAGTAAAAAGATGTAATGTACATGTAATATACATGTCTTTGATTTATATACAGTATCCATCTATCGCCAAACGTTTTTTTTGGGGGGGGAGTAGGGTAAAGGGGTTCAGTATATGGGGGGCATTGTGTCTTTAAGAAGCTGCCGGTCGGAGTATTTGGCTATTTTGCCTGCAGAAAACGGGGCACATTGATGAGTCCTCCAGCACAATGGACATTTATCAGAAGGGAACAGTGGCGCATGCTTATTCGAACCCGGTACCAGGCGACGGTCGGAGCCGATCTCTTACGCTGCTGCTGTTTTGTTGACGCGTGAAATAAACCGGATGCGTGGTGGAGCCTGTCCCATCAAGGCGTTTGCAAAGGGGGTGTGTGCATGTATGCATGCGTGTGCGGGTTTTTAGACCTGCCCCAAAGCATCCACCCCCTACTGTTACTGCTGCTGCTGCTTGCGGTTTGCCTTGCTGTTTTTTTGCCATTTTCGCGCGAGGATAACGAGCAGCACGCACGAGAGCCGGAACGCCGACTTCGAAGCGCGCAACATCCCAGTGCTTCCCAAAAAAATGCACAATTTTCTTGGCACCAAAGGTGACCCGAGAATAGACTAAACTGGGGATTTTGGACAGAAGTTCTCTGGGTTCGGACACAGCGGCGGAACAAAAAAGCCTATCCATCCTCTGGATGAAGCAGGACGTCGTTGTGGAGCCGCGCGACTGCACGACCTTTCAGGTGCAGACATGGCGAGGCGCTGCATGCTCCCCAAATCCGGACTTTTAGATAGAAACCAAAGCGCACAAGCTTCTTAGACACTGTCTGCTTTAAGGTGCTGGGAAGCTGCTGAGAATAATTTGCGGAATAATGAGCTGCTGAATCGAGCAAGAAAAGGCCAACTACCCAACTTTGCCTTTGATCCTTAAGGCTGGCAGACGGATGGTTCACTGCACGTTGGCTTGCAAATTCATTCCAAACCATTAATAATATTGTACTGAGGCTTTTCATTTTTCCTTTGAGCTAAAAAACCCATGCAACAGGCCTTTCTGATTTCAGCAAGTGTTAAATCACTTTTTCCTACGTTTCTATTTAAAAGGAGCTGACATAATATTTAAGCATTGAAAGAAGCTCGATGAACATTTTAATAGTTTGCTGCTTTGTAAGGAAAAGTTGTACTTTTGAACTTTTTGCTCCACTTTTACAAAATTTTAATGCGTATCGCATTGTATTATCAGACTTGTAAACGCGGTTTTTAAATTAATAGCAGGTGTTTATATAAATGAGTATTACACTTCTAATTTTTTTATTTGCAGAATGACGTCGGTAGAAATCTTTTAGAGTCCCAGAGATTGATTGTCCAAACGCAATTCTTGTATAATGTTCAATTAAGCCAAGAATTGTGCCTGGACATCTGTTGCTGGAGATTCATGAACATCAAAACATCCAAAATCCAAGTGAGTCCAAATATAGAAGGCGGAGATGCGTTTTTTTATTTGTTTGAGTTTTACTTTTTGTTAAACATCATGCAAGGCAATTTATATATTTTTTACGATTTAAAGTTGCTTCGACAGGCCTTTGTACCGGCAAGGGCGACAAAAATAAATGCAAAGGTAATTTATGGATCTACTTATCACACAGACGCACACAAAATATATATACATATATATATATAAAATTTGTGTGTGTGTTTTCTTTGCATACTGTGAAGGTTCTCTGATCATTAGGCCTGCTGTACATAAGGGGCCTAGCGGTGGTTCTTGGTTATCTTTCCGAGAGCTTGAAGACAAGAATATGGGATTTTTGTTTCCAGTTTTGTTATATTCTGTTATTCTTTTGGTTCGGATGCTGTTTTAATAAGTCTAAAACTGCCATATACGATGTTTCTTATTTTCAGGTAAAAAAATAAAAATAAACTTTTGCTTTATGCGTTATTTCGACATTGTTATTTTACTTTATTATTTTTCTTTATTAATAATGCTATTTCAATGCAGTTGTTTTACTCTGTATGTTGTATGAAACAATAAGTTCAGGAAAGCGTGTAGAACACACCAGAACTGAGGGATAGTTGTATTTAAAACAATTTTTGCGTTTGATTTGGAGCACAACATTTAGTCTTTTCGTTATGAGCTTATAACTCTTACACCTTTCTTTAAAAATCACTTAACTAAAAGTGCCTGGTTTTGTCGGTAATTCATATTCCATCTTAGATTGTGCATGGGATAACTATCCGCGCCACCAACTCCAAATCGATACACTGCTAATTACTTTGCAAATGAGATTTTGGTGAACAACCGCTGACTCGAATTTAGGGTGGGGGGGGAATGGTGGACATGGAGAAAGAGAGAGAGCGCAGCGAAAGGTGGGGAGATAAAATTAAAAACAAATAATTTAGGTAACATTAAAAATTACGTTGGTTACCCTCACATTACAGGTTACAAGATGGATTCTTGTAACCCGGTATGGAAACTACATTTTTTTGTTTTGAGGTGGGGGGTATGTTATAATACAAGAACTGTTTGGGTTCCCCAAATTTTCCTTCAGTGGTTATGCATGCACGTGCTGGAAGCAACTTGGCATCCCATCCAATTCGGACCGGAGCATCGTCAATCAGGTGTAGGGCAATAAAACACAATGACGTGGAACTAGAAGTAAAACTAGATCACTACGGGGGAAATGTTCTAAAATGAGAGTATGTTACAATGTTTTTACAAACCTAAGGGTATTTTAATTAAACAAGTAACCTACCATTATATACAACTATTTTTTTATAGATCTTAATGGCAAGTTGAGTTAATTGTAAATATTAGATAAAATCCCGACTTTTGCCTTAAACAAATTTATGCCTGTCACTTTGTAAATAATAACTAGCTCATGGTATCAAACAATTTTATATACATACATTACATATACGCACACACACACACACACATACACACACACACACACATTATAT
>JAOUQT010085044.1:0-20079 GCA_025769995.1 Xyliphius kryptos
GGAACCAGCCTTGTAACCTAAAGGTCACCGGTTCGATTCCCAGTCCCACCAAGTACTATGGCTGAAGTGCCCTTGAGCAAGGCACCTAACAATCCAGCACAGGGACAAAACAGAAACAGAGCGAATATAACACAAAAGTCCCTGTCACATGACAAAAGGAGAACCAATACCAAAACAGAAACAGTTAATTAACTAGACCGGATGAAACCAAGGAACAAAAACGTTAATTAGCTGAAAGAAAAAAAAAAACAGGGAATATCGGAATATCAGACCCCTCCTCTTTTCATTATACATGTCAATGCTAGGCACCGTCATTAGGGCACATGTTTTTTCCTACCATTGCTATGCTGATGACTTTCAGCTTTATTTGGCTGTTTACCCCTGACGACCCCTCGATCTCAAATCGGATATCAGCCTGCCTCACCAACACATCTCTTTGAATGAAAGCCCATCATCTTAAATTAGATCTGGCAAAGACTGAGTTACTTATAATCCCAGCTAAAACCTCAATTCATCATGACCTGACCCTCCAAATTGATGGTTCCACAATCTCTTCAACTGACTTGGTTATTCAATTGACAATCATCTTAAACTTTTAAATCAGATCACGAAACTACCCGTTTCTGTAGATTTGTTCTGTGTTAACTCAGGAAAATCAGACCTCTCCTAACAGAATAGGCTACTCAGCCACTGGTCCAAGCCCTCATCCTATCCTGGCTAGACTATTGTAATGCTCTGCTTGTCTCCAAATTTAACAATCATACATCTGCAGATGATTCAAAACTCTGCAGCTCGACTTGTGTTCAACCAGCCAAAACTAACTCATGTCACTCCATTACTCATCTCGCTCCATTGGCTTACAGTAGCTGCTTGAATTCAGTACAAGGTACTTACTCTGGCCTACAGGACAGTCGCTGGTTCTGTCCCCTCTTACCTTCAGGCCATCTTTACTAAGTACACTCCAACTTCTTCATGTGCTCTAGTGATTGATGAATGTCGCCTGGTGATTCCAACTCACTGAGATGCTAATTCTTAGTCCATTTCATTCACCACTGCTAAGTGGTGGAACGATCTTCCCAACAACATCTTTAAGGCTGAGTCACTCAACGTTTTCAAGATACCTCTCAAAACTCATATCTTCCACATGCACTTGCTAAAACATTAAAAAAATATATATTTTTTAATTTAAAAAAAGATCGCGCCAGATCAAGTAATGTACAGGGTTTATGGTGCTACAGTTTAGCTGTTTTTTTCTTAAAAATACTGACTTGTGTTCTCATTAGTAAGCCACTATGGATAACAGCGTCTGCTAAATGACTAAGATTTGTGGCTGCATTTTCAAGTTAGCATTTGCAAAGCGAACACGTTTCTGCACAACACGTTTTGCGGATTCCGTTTTGCGAAGTCCATTTGCGGATCACGTTTTTTTCTTTAGGCAGTTCTGATGGGCCAATGGGAAAGCTTTTATTGGTCTAATCAGTTCGGTAGTTTGTTGGGACTGTGTTGCCACCAGCTCTAAATCCAGTGTTATTTCCCGCTTTTATTGGAGACTGAGTGAACACGCATTCTTCAGTTCTGGTCCTCAGTGAGCAGCGGCTGCTTCGTTTATTGAACGCCGATTCAGCCACATGACCGCCTTTAAACGCATTTTGTTTTAAAACCGGTGTAAATTGCGGTATTTTTGCACACAGGATGCTGCTTTTGTATGATGGTAACCATGCACAAAACATTATTTTATTTTTTTTTAAAAACTGCGTTAATTGTGGCACTTCATACAGCACTCAAACATTTTTGAAGACTTCAGGAGTTTGTTAAACACAGCTTTCTGGACGATGCTCATGTTTTTTACCCTTTGGTTCAGTCAGCCTCTAATTTTAATGTATAATCTTCCACTCAGTGAAGAACAAGTCCAGAATAAAGCCCTTCTACACAGCGGTTCTCCTGTCACACGTAAGGTGAACAATAATAGTTCTCATGTTTTACTTGTTTATTTAGGAAAACAGGGAGTTACAGAGATAGTTATATCGCAGTTTTAGATTTATACACGGTGAAGTTTACTGTGAGGTATAACAACCAACTTCATGATAACGTTTTGCCTCCAAACAGTGGGGGCAGCATTGCACTAATTTAGAAACGAAGAAGAAAAAGAGACAACGAAAGATCCGTGTTTCACGAGCGCTGAAGGATTTAACAAATACATGATTTGCATATCATTCTCATCAGAATCGACATCGGATTAAAGCTAGTTCATTACAGAAGGTGAGATTGGGACTGAACTGAACTTATTGAAGGTTAATCGTTTGTGTGATAATCACCCTGTAAATAAAACTAGAAGGTGAATGTGAGATCTTGTTCTTTATGATGCTGTTGTTTATAATATTGATAAGTTTAACGGTTAATGTGAATATACTGTAATCAGAAACAATAAAACATAGTTGCATATTCAGGATTTCTCATGATTGTGGAGCTCTTCAGACGCGTTAGTGTTGTAGTAGCTTTGTAACTGATGTTTGTGTGATGTGAAAATGGCTTGGGGTCTTTGCGAGTACCTACAAAGCTAAAACTTGGCTCTATCATTCCTTACCGTGTCCTTGGAAAACCTGATAAATTCATGTAATAAAGCAACTGCGTAAACACCATAGACACAACTCTCAGTATATTCATTTTACATATTCATTTCAGATTTGAATTGCTACAGACCTCACTATATAATAATATGCTCATTTTATATGAACCTTATGAAAATATATGAACCTTATAACCATCACTCATAAAATCAATGGTGTTTCAACTTTTACATTGTTACTCTGTAGTAAAGCATGGGTATTCTAGTGTATCCTATGAAATACAAATGAAAACAGGAGGTCCACAGCTTGGCTTGGCCTGCCACACATTCAAAAAATGTGTGATGTAAGATATTTTATTTTTTGTCTCCTTCAAAATTTTGCTTGCTCCTTTTCTCATTTGTATTGTATTGGATACAAGATATTGATGTGGCTATGTTATAGATTGAGGTCTGTAGCAATTCAAATCTGAAATAAATGTGGAATGAATATAGTGTGAGTTGTGTCTATGGTGTTCACCCAGTTGCTTTCTTACATGAATTTATCAGGTTTTTCAAGGACACGATAAGGAATGTCAATGTGTGCTAAAGATAAATACAAACCGGATTCCAAAAAAGTTGGGACACTAAACAAATTGTGAATAAAAACTGAATGCAATGATGTGGAGGCACCAAAATCTAATCTTTTATTTAGAATAGAACAGATCAAAAGTTTAAACTAAGAAACTGTATCATTTTAAGGGGAAAATGTTTTAAAATTTCATGGCATCAACAAATCCCAAAAAAGTTGGTACAAGGCCATTTTACCACTGTGTGGCATCCCCCCCCTTCTTCCAACAATACTCAACAGATGTCTGGAGACAGAGGAGACCAGTTTCTCAAGTTTAGAAATAGGAATGCTTTCCCATTCATGTTTAATACAGGCCACTAACTGTTCAGTCGTCTTGGGCCTTCTTTGTCACACCTTCCTCTTTATGATGTGCCAAATGTTCTCTATAGGTATAAGATCTGGACTGAAGGCTGGCCATTTCAGTACCCTGATCCTTCTCCTAAGTAGTCATGATGTTGTGTTTGCTGCAGAATGGGGTCTGGCATTATCTTGTTGAGGATCTTCCCTTAAAGAGATGACGTCTAGATGGGAGCATATGTTGTTCTAGAACCTTAACACAGTTCTCTGCATTAATGGTGCCTTTCCAGACATGAAAGCTGCCACAAGCACTCATGCAACCACATACCTTCAATCACTGAAGGTAGCTTGCTTAGAAATGGTTTCTTCTTTGCACTGTAGAGTTTCAAGAATTTCAGCTGGCAACGGCGGATGGCACGGTGGATTGTGTTCACGTAGGTATTCCTGAGTCTATTCTGTTATTTCCTTGTGAGTGGCATTCCTGTTTGAGGTGGAGTGACGTTTAAGGGCCCAGAAACCCTTACACACAGCGATTGTTCCAGATTCTTTGAATCTTTTGATGATGTTATGCACGGTTGATGATGATAACTTAAAAATCTTTACGCTGGGTAACACCATTCTGCTATTGCTGCATTATCTTTCTGTGCAACAAGGGTGGACTTGGTGATCCTCTTACCATCTTGGCTTTAGAGAGACACAGACACACTGAGAAGCTCTGCAATAGTGTTAATTCCAGCTGTGCATTATATGCTCAATTTCTTTTTTCCAGCCACTTGTTGCTACTTGTCCCAACTTTTTGGGGATTAGTTGACACTGAAATTTTGAATCAACATATTTTTCCTTTAAAATGTTACATTTACTCAGATTGACCTTTCGATCTGTCATCTATGTTCTATTACGAATAAAATATTGACATTTGCCATTTCCACATTATTGCATTCAGTTTTTATTCACAATTTGTTTAGTGTCCCAACTTTTTTGAAATCTTGTTTGTATGAATTATTTCAATTTAATATATTTTCAACTGGCAAAAAATATGTTTAATTGACCATACCAATAAACTGATCCACATTATCTAGAACATTTGTTCTTGATAACAGACCCTGATAGATATAGTTAGATAAAGAACACAGAGGGATTTTTTTAAAAGGCCTTGTTGTGAATTACTGATCTAGAATTATGACTCTTTTGAGTATAAATATTGCATTTAAAAGCATGATGTCTGTATTTTTCTTGTTTTAAAGGCTAATTGAAAGAGATTGATATGGCTATAAAAGGGATGCAAAATGACTATCTAATCGACTATGAAGATCCGCTACAGGATGCTGGAAGATTTTCCATGTGGCAGTGTTAAAGGAAACTATTGTCCTACACATTTGCCATGCAAATGTTCAACATCTGTTGTGTGAATAGAGAATCCACATGTCATAACCCTTTCTTTGAATCTCTACAGTCAGGGGTGATGAGTATTAAACCAGACCAAGCCTCTGTAAGAATACATGAATTAAGAAACAGACATGGTACAAACAGACCTTCTGGCTGCCCGGTAGTCACAAGCCATTAGTAATTTAAAAGCAAACAGGTACAACATAGTTGTATCTCAACTAGAACACAGTCAAAATACAAAATACCAAGTCTGTGATTTTTTTTTTTTTCTTGTGAAGACATAATGTTAACATCAACACATTCATGAAAGAAAAAAAAAGACATATTTGTGCCTACAGGAATACACTTTACAGAGTGAACATGAGCACATCCACAGAGAAAAAGAAAAATATTCCGACATACAATGTGGAAGGAGTTTCCCTTAATGGTCTTCTTCTAAGACGCCAGCGTGATAACACAGAAGAGAAGCCAAGTTCCTGCTTACAGTATGAAAAGAATTACACTCCACAGTTCCAACTAGACCAATGCCGGCACATTTACACAGAAGAAAAAACATTAATGTGCTTACAATGCGGAAGAAGTTTTACTCAAAAGAGTTCTTTTAAACAACACCAGCGCATTCACATAGGAGAAAAAACTTATTCCTGCTTACAGTGTGGAAAGAGTTTTACTAATCAGAGAAGTCTTACAGTGCATGAGCGTATTCACACAGGAGAAAAGCCATATATGTGCTTACAATGTGGAAAATATTTTACTAACCAGAGGAATCTTAAACTACATCAGCGTGTTCACACAGGAGAAAAACCCTATTCCTGCTCACAGTGTGGAAAAAGTTTTACTAATCATAGCAATCTTAAAGATCATCAGCGTATTCACACAGGAGAAAAACCATATATCTGCTCACAATGTGGAAAAGGTTTTACTCAACAGAATAGTCTTATAGTGCATCAGCGTATTCACACAGGAGTTAAACCATATTCTTGCTTACAATGTGGAAAAGTTTTTATTAACCAGTGCAATCTTAACCTGCATCAGCGTGTTCACACGGGTGAAAAACCCTATTCCTGCTCACAGTGTGGAAAAAGTTTTTCCCGAAAACATAATTTAAAACGACACCAGCACATTCACACAGGAAAGGAAACTTTTTCCAGCTCAAAGTAGCCAAAATTTTATACAGATATTTTGCACTCATTGGGTGTATACATATTTTTAGCAAAAAGATTACTACATTTATAAAAACGAGCATACCATGACATCCACAATATAGATAGAAATAAGATGCTCTAAGCCAGAGGTCACCAACATGATGCCCTTAATCGCACCAGGTCACCTGCAAAGACCTAACGAGTAGCTTGTGAGTCTGTTCTAAAAATAGCTCACCATAGCAACACTTACCGTTGAGCTGCAAAGTGGCACAATGTTAAGAGAAATTTCAGAACGCGAGTTACCCTGCTAACTAATCACCAGGCAGCGCACTACGGACGGAAAAACCGCACGAAATAAATGTTTGTGCAAACTCTAGTCTTTTTTCAGAAGACAAAAACTAATAAAAAGCCAATACTCATGGCATTTATCCGGATGGTATTTAATGATTTCTCCATTAAAGAAGAACTTCTGACTCCGCTGCCCCTTAAGACACCTACGAGGAGAGTTGACATTTGTAACACGGTGAAGGTTTTTTTTTCTGGCATCAGCGACTACCAACGGGGCTCCTGCTTAGATCAGCTGACATACAGGATTTATTGCACACTGTAATGCAGATCTCCTAAACTTCATGCATTACCGCTGCCTTATAGTGCAAAGTGTGCAAAGGTGATCGGCACATTTGGGCATGTGATGACTTCCGTTGTGAAAATCATAAACAGCACAGAGCATAAAAGGTGCTAAATTTCTACCTTGTTAAATCATTGTTAATAATTACTGTAAGAAATCAACATGCTCAGTGTCTTCTCACACACACATTTTATATATATTGGATTGGATTAGATATCTAGATAGATATCTATCTATCTATCTAGTTAATTATTAATAATAACATATTTTAAGGTATATTATGCAAAATATATATTTCAGAAGTGTGTATCATATTATACTGGTGGCCCTTGCATTCATCAGTACCCAAGAAGTAGCTCTCTGTGTCAAAAAGGTTTATGACTCCTGCTCTAAGCAATACTGGGCATGTTGTTTCCAATAACTGATCAACATTATCAGAATACTTTATTACTCCCCGGGATTTGTCCATTAAATGACCAAATGGAAAAATCTGATTTTCTGCATGTGTAAAAATATATATACATTTGTCTTCTATTTTTGCCTTGACCTCTTGACCTATAAAATGACACAACAGTACACATGGGTCTGGCTTGTCATTTTCTCTCAAAAAGCTTTTTTTCTGTGTGTTTTGTGTTTCTGTTGTTAAAGTGTTCTCACAGGGAAACCGGTTGTTGTTGCAAAGCTAAATTTTCACGACAGGATTAAAATAGACATACAGTAAATTAATCTTTTTAGTTGTACTCTTAAACTAAATGTTTAACTTTCCTCTTCACTATATTTTGCCAGTTACTACATTTTATTGGAACAAATAAAAATGTGTATAATCTAAACTAAAAGATGATGTGTTATTGCAATGTTATTATTAATCTTTTTAACTTTTATTACTGTACTGTTGTGCTGGACCAATGGAAAGTTTGCAGGTGTGTTGCAATTCTTCAATATGAATTAATAATGTAGGTTAAGGGGTGGGAAGTGTTTAAAGGACATATCGGCATACTGTGCAGTATATGCATTTTTAGCATGTAACAGAACTGTAGAATGTTCTCTCTGTCTGGTATGAAGGTGGAGTGCAAAGCGAGTGTATAGGGGGCTTTAGCAGCAGGAGACATGACTTCTATATATATATTTTAAACATTTGTTTAAAATAAATATTCCCATAAAGTTTGTGGAAAAACTAATTGGTAAATTGTTTATAAATCATAACTATCTTAACAGATCGAATAATGATCGGTTTTAATAATATCACAATATGTAGCTGGTTTCTCCTGACTTGTGTTGTTCTCTTATTTGTAAGTCGCTTTGTATTAAAGCTGCTAAAGACATAAATGTAATGTAAATGTTCAACATCTGCATCTATTTCTAATAAATCTAAAGCAAAAAAGTGGAGAATAAGTGAAAGGGTTATGTGGGCAGCCCTGTTGCAGCTGAAACAGGGTCTTTGTGATTGGATTTAATTTCAGGAAATTCATTTATATAGAGTTTGGGTGGCTGGGCAGCAACACAGTGTTGGACAGCCATGTGCAGATTGTTTAGAGAACAGGTGTCCATATACAACAATAGTAAACATATGAACTTTATTAGTCCATCCTCCAGGACTGCAAAGCTATCGATCCAATAGAAGTCCAGGTTCCATCCTGTAAGCTTTTTTTTTATTTTTTTTTATTGCCATTTAAAATTAAATACAAATCCATGTGACCTGTGAAACTGACTGCATAATCACACAACGAAAAAAACCAAGCATTTACAGCACTTTTTGTCACTCACCTAACGCTTTTCTCGGTTCTCTCAGTAAGGGATACAGTGGCTGCTTCACTTGTAGATGGTCCAGCTTCAGGGTCTTTTGTTGTCAAAGACCCTGTTGTTAACCATTTATCCATGATGTGTACACAAGACAACAGATTCACTCAGGCTGAACACTCTCAGAACACGTGTTAATATTAACACATTTTTTGTTGACTTTGAACACATCTTTATGTCCAAAGAGGGACAACGCAACATGAGTAGTTTGTAACACATCATATTGCACATCTTGCATCATATTAATTAACACATAGATGTGTATATTGTTTTGTCACTTTTATCTGCTAAGGTTACACAAAATGAACCATTTTTATTAAGTGTTTTAAGCCATGTATATAGAATCACAACCAAAGAATAAATGATTACTAATGTATTAATTTTATCAGACAATTACAAGTGTTTGCTCAGTTATTCTTACAAACATTTTCTTGCTATTGCATGTTGTTTAATTACTAGGTTACAGTTTAACTATAGTAATCTATTTATAATCTGTTAGTCATAGCCTGTAAGGAGGACCCTGTAAGGATGACACTAGATTTGATCTAGTGCGTTACATATGGATGGATGGATCAAATACATATTCATTTATGGACAAAAAAGATTTTTTTTTATTGGGCGTGAAAATATGTTTGCAAATTATGTCTTGATAGGTAAAATGTGCTCATGTTTTTGTAAAATAAGTAACCATTTTGATAAATAACTTTTAAAAAGGACACTAAAGTTTTGGCGTGCGAGCGTGTAAGGGGGCATTTTGGTTACGCGAGCGTATTGCACTCTTTTCCACTCCCCCCACATGGTTTTCCACTCTCACACAAGTGCATCTGACCGCTCAATTAGCTGTATGTGTGCTTACGACTGCGTGTCTGTGCGCGGTAGGAGCGCATGCGCGCTCAAAACAGTTTTTTCGCGCGTTCATGACTGTGTTTCTGCTCAAAACTGGTTTTCCATGCGTGCTGATTTTTGACATCGATTTCACACCATAGAGTCTTGCGTGGTGAGCGTGCATACAGGCCATGGCGGTTAAGGGCATTACTTATTGTTTTCTTTGACACAGCTGTACCTGCTAATTCCAGGTCTTTCTGAAGCACTCCACAAGTGATCCTTGGCTCCTGGACAACTCTTCTGATAACTGTTTTCACCCCTCTGTCAGAAACCTTGCCAGGAGCACCTGATCGTGGTCGGTTTATGGTGAAATGATGCTCTTTCCACTTCCGGATTATGGCCCCAACAGTGCTCACTGTAACATTCAGACGTTTAGAAATCCTTCTATAACCAATGCCATCATTATGGTTTGCAAAAATAAGGTTGTGAAGGTCTTGAGAAGGTCTTTACTTTTACCCATCATGAGATGTTTCTTGTGTGATACCTGGCCATCATTTGGGACTGAACCAGCTGATATTAATTATGACTGACAAGGGGCAGGATTGCTTTCTAATTACTGAGAGAGTTCAGCTGGTGTCTTGGCTTTCCATGTCTTTTTGCACCTCCCTGTCTTCATGTGTTCAATACTTTTTCCCTGTGCCATTCCGCATAATTTAATTTCTGAACATCTATAGTTTGATTTCTTTGTATGTATGGATTACTTGGGTTGTTACCGACATCTGGTGAAAATTTCATGTCAATAGCACCTCTAGAAATATATGTACAGATAAAAATGGTGACGTTTTCAATACTTATTTCACCCGCTGTATTAGATTACTGCTACACTTTGTGCGTAGCACTTTGTCACCCATGCTCTGGGTCTGTCTGACCACGTCATTGTCCACATCAGGAACTGTGCAGATCAGCTCGCACCAGTCTTCACCAAAATTGTCAATAAATCACTGGAGTTGTGTGTTGTACCACGTACTTTTAACACTTTATACTAAATTGTATCCCCTAAAAAACAACAATCACAGGCCCAAATGACTACAGACCAATCGAACTGACCGCTGTGGTCATGAAATCCTTTCAGAGTTTGGTTTTCACCCAATTCACCTTCCACCCCCTGTACCATGCACTGGTAAAATACAGGAGCACGTTGAGTCAAAGACATATTCTACCCAGAAGCAGACGTCTTTGGGGAAAAATTACCTTATGAACCAGAACCAGAGCTCCACAGTGCTGTGTTCTCTCTCCACTATATTTTTTGCTTTATACAAATGAGTGTACCTCCAGGAACCCTTCAGTCAAGATCCTTAAGTTTGCAGAAGAGCTAACGGTCATTAATCTCTTCAGGAACAGTGATGAGTCTGCTTACAGAAGGGTTGTTGAGCAGGTGGTACTCTGGAGCATCCATAACCACCTTGAGCTAAACACTAAAAAAAGTGATGGCGATAAGGGGGAACTTCAGGAGAAGCCCCCTCAACCCTTCCAGCACTCATCATCCTCAACAGAATTGTAATGGAAATGGACTCCTACAAGCTCCTTGTAACAACAAGCACCAGGGACCTAAAACTGCCACATCAGCATTTACATTTAGTCATTTAGCAGAGGCTTTTATCCAAACCGACTTACAAATGAGAGAACAACACAATTCAGTAGTTTTAGGAAAAAACGGCTAAACTGCAGCACCATCAACCCAATAGCAAATGTCTATGGAAGAGATTAGTTTTAAGAAGTTTCTTGAAAAATGTTGAGTGACTCAGCCTTATGGATGTTGTTGGGAAAGTCTTTAGCAGTGGTGAATGAAATTTAGTGAGAATCGGCACTTCGGTGAGTTGGAATCACCAGGCGACATTTATCTCTAGAGCGTAAAGCACGAGTTGGCATGTAAAGATGAACTAAAGGTAAGCGGGGGCAGCTTCAGTGACTGCCCTGTAGACCAGGGTCAGTTCCTTGTACTGAATGCGAGCAGCTACAGGAAGCCAATGGAGAGAGATGAGTAATAGAGTGACATGATTTTGCTTTGGCTGGTTGAACACGAGTCGGGCTGTGACGTTTTGAACCAATTGCAGAGGTCTGTTTATTGAAGTTGGGAGACCGGCAAGCAGAGCGTTACAATAGTCGTCAGGGGGAAAAAGCCAAATGAAGCTGAGTGTCATCAGCTAAGCTATGGTAAAAAAATAAAAATGTGCCTTAATGACGGTGTCCAGCGGTGACATGTATAATGAAAAGAGCCCTGAGCCCTGCAGGACACCTGTAACTTCCTGTTGAGGGTTAGAAAGATCCTCGTCCCAAGACACCTGGTCCTGCTTGTTAGATAGGACCGGAACCATTCAAGTGTCATACCAGAGACGCCTAGATTAAAAAGAGTGTACAGTAGAACCTGATGATTTACTGTATCGAAAGAAGCGTAAGGGTCCAGCAGGATGAGAACTGAGGTTTGGGAGTTAGATTTGGCCGATTTAAGTGAGTCAACCACCGAAAGCAGTGCAGTCTCAGTGGAGTGACCACACCTAAAGCCAGACTGAAAATGGTCAAAGTGATCGTTATGTGTAAGAAAGGTGGAGACCTGGGTAGCTACTACATGTTCAAGTATTTTAGATAGGATTGGTAAGTTACACAGCCTGTTGCTCTTAACCAGATATGGGTTGACCGTTGGCTTTTTCAGCACCATCATTAAAAGATCTTAGCAGAGGCTGTACTTCCAGCAGTAGCTGAGGAAGTTCAACTGATGGTGCAATTCTACACTGACACCATAGAGTCTGTCCTTACTGCATCCATCACAGTCTGGGAGGGTTCCGCCACAAAACAAGACATCCACAGACTGCAGCGCATTATCGGGTCTGCAGAGAGTACCATAGGAGTACAGTTGGCCACACTAATGGATCTGCACACCTCCATAACCAGAAAACGTGCAGGGAAAATTGTCTCCGATTCCTCACATCCTGGACATCACCTGCTCCATCCATCAGCTTCCCTCAGGTTGGCATTTTAGCCAACTGAGGATAAAGACCACCAGACTGCAAAAAAAAAATAAACAGGTGAACAATACACACAACATTTGGGACATCTAATGCCATTCTGCACCTTTTTTAATTTATTAATTTTACTGACAGTAATACTGCACTGAACACTTAAACTGTATAGTCACTTTACTGCGTGTCTAAGTTTACAGTTGTGTGTGCGCTAGATATAGACGGATAGTAAAAGTGTATCTGTAATGTTGGTCATTTCTGTGCTGGAACTGAAACAATCGTTATTTTCTCAAAGCATGTGGGAAACACTGACAGTCTAGGAGAGTGGTTAGTGAAAACCTAAGTAAGTTGGCTGGCACATGCTCCAAGAACCCGACTGTGGACGCCTTCAGGACCAGGTGGTTTGTGGAGGTTTAGAACTTGAAGTATCTAATTAATTAATAATAATTAAGTTATTCAGCAGACGTTTTTACCCAAAGCGACTTACTTGTATCCCAACTTGATGGTTTGGGTCTGAACACAGGGTTGATACAGTACCCTGGAGCAATGAGGGTTAAGGGTCTTGCACAAGGACCCACATTACTAACTTGAATGGACCTGGGATTTGAACCCCCAACCTTCAGATTGATAGTCCAACACCCTAACCACTGAGCTACCACTCTGTCTGATCACTTCAGACAGATATGGTCAGGGTGTAGCTCTCCTGACGTACTGAGAGTTTAGCAGCAGGGGAAGTGTTTGCCTCAAAATGAGCATGATGAGCATTTAGCTCATCAGCCAGATGAACAAAACATTCTAGTAGAAAATTAAAATGTGAAAAGGTGTCAGTTAGGTTGTGACTTTAGATAATACTGTGGTGTACCACAAAAACAAAGACCAAGCCGAGTAGTCATTTTACGTAAAAAAAAATAACTTTATTTAACACACAGTCACTATGAACTTTAACACATGCTCAAACAAAGCCTTTTAGGTGTCGCTCTATTAAATCCCCATAGTGCAACGCACGTCAGGAAAAAACATGGTGAACTTCCTCATAGGTGGGCAGTTAGCCAATCCCCACCCAACAGTTCCAAAAATGGCAGACACAAAATGATGAACGCAAATAGCCACCACAATAAAATTCAAAATAATGTACATAGTAAATGGTTACAGATCAAAACACATTTTTATTAGCTCAATTAAAATATAACATCTATCATAATGCATTGTACAATAAAGAGGAAAAGTAAAACATGTTTAAGACTTAAACTAAAAAGATCAATTCAAACTTTAATTCCATTTTAAACCTTATCTAATCTCAAGGTCACTGATCTATTGATCATTCAAATTTAAATATATGAGTAAAACCTGACCTCCAATAGATGAAATCCAATGATCCCAAATGTGCTGATCCTTTATTACAGACAGGTAATCATTAAATCAAATCCACAAAAACAACTTTCTGTTTTCTCAGTGAAAAGAAACATCATGACTTCTGTATTTATTAAACAATATAAAGTAAAAATTTATTCCTTCAAAAAATCAAAACATTAAATCTCAAAATACAGATTAAATGATTATTAAAATTATAATTAGTCTACAGCCCTTGTGGTATTTTTTTGTATCTCTTGGAACACATACCACACTTTTCTGGCCCGAGAGCCAAATTTTTCCAGTAGACAGGTCAATAAGCTACCAGGATTTATCTTTGTTTTAAGCTTTAATTTAATTTTTTTTTACACACATCATTTTCATATTATTACAATACAAGGCAAGCCACTAAAAATAAATTAAAAAACAATGTCAGCCAGGTGTGAGGCTGGAGAGTAGTTGCTGATGCCAATTCTCAAACAGGATTCCAAATGATCATCAGTGAGTGTGGACCAATATTTCGTTAATTATTTTCACGTGGCGAAAAAGTTGACATAAATAGGTTGAATCAAAAAAAAATGCTGCCAAATATGTGGCACATTTTCTTGTTTGGATCCTTTCCTTCAGCCATCAACTTTCTAACCTGCCCAACAAAGGCCCCTAAATTCCTTTGAATGTCAGCTTGCAGAACTAAAATTCCACCTTCCAAAGCAGATATGCCATATGTATGATCTAAATTTTCTTCTTCAGTTTCAGTTTGTACACGCATGCCTGCATGGATTTTTCACATGGATTTGACACCATACACAGCAATCTACCACCGATCTTACACTTCAAATGTGGTTACCTGAGGTGATAAACATTTCTACCTTACTTTTCACAAAGTGATTCTCTTTTCAGTTAGTATGATGTATTTTGGACAACATTATGGTGGCCTCTGTCGTCTTATTATTGTTTTTTTTCCTCCCAAAAATTTGTATATGCACAATTTTTGCAAAACATTTTAATAAAAAGGTGGCTACTATGAGCTAAACAAATTATTTTTCTGTGTGATTGTGCTGGTGTTGTTTCAAATAATAAAAAATAAATACATAAATTAAAACTTCTACTACACGATATTCAGCACTGTGTTCTTGCTCCTGTCTGACTACACTGATGCTGTTGAAAAGAACTCCGGCTAATATAACTTTTTCCACACTGTGAGCACATAAATGGTTTTACTCCTGCATGACTACGCTGATGCAGTTGAAGATACCAATGTTGAGTAAAACATCTTCCACAGTGTGAGCATGAATAGGGTTTTTCTCCTGTGTGAATGCGCTGATGGCGTTTAAGATTACTATGCTGAGTAAAACTTTTTCCACACTGTGTGCAGAAATATGGTTTTACTCCTGTATGAATGCGCAGATGTTGAGTTAGATGACTCTGTTTAATAAAACTCTTTTCACACTGTGGGCAGGTAAATGCTTTTTCTCCTGTGTGAATAAGCTCGTGATCTTTAAGATTACGTGGATGAGTAAAACTCTTTCCACACTGTAAGCAAGAATATGTTTTTTCTCCTGTGTGACTACGCTGGTGAGCTTTAAAACCACTCTGTTGAGTAAAACTCTTTCCACACTGTAAGCAGGAATATGGTTTTTCCCCTGTGTGAATACGCTGGTGTTTTTGAAGATTACTCTGAGTAGTAAAACTTTTTCCACAATGTAAGCAGGAATATGGTTTTTCTCCTGTGTGAATTCGCTGGTGTTGTTTAAGACTACCAGGGTGAGTAAAGTCTTTGCCACACTGCAAGCATGAATATGGCTTTTTTCCTGTGTGAATACGCTGGTGGCTTTTAAGCTGACTCTGTTGAGTAAAGCTTTTTTTACACTGTGAGCAGGAATATGGTTTTTCTCCTGTGTGAATACGCTGGTGATCTTTAAAACCACTGTGTTGAGTAAAACATTTTCCACACTGTGAACAGAAATATGGTTTTTTTCCTGTGTGAATTCGCTGATGTTTTTTCAAGGAATGCTTTTGAGTAAAACTCTTTCCGCATTGTGAGCATATGAATGGTTGAAACTGTGGAGTATAACTCTTTTCATGCTGTAAGCAGGAATCTGGCTTTTCTTCTGTGTGAAAAACATTAGGGGAAACTCCTTCCTCATTGTAGGTCAAAATATTTTTCTTCTTCTCTGTGGATGTGCTCATGTTCAGGCTGTAAAATGTATACCTGTAGGCAAAAAGCTGATACAGCAGAAGCGCAGTGGAGCTGGAAAGAAAGGCAATGCCGTCAGCAATGGACTTTGATTAATTGACAAACCAGATGATTGTGTGCGCCCTTCAATAAGAGGGTGCAGCACATGCCACAGGGAAACAGAGAGATCAATCACGAGCTGCAGTAAGCAAGAGCACGAGATTTCCATCAGCCAGCAGATGTATTTGAAATACTGCATTAATAAATCACATTTATGGGCTTGTTACATTCTGTCTCTGGTCCTCATTTGTTGACATCGGTTATAAATGTTTTTCCCTTTTTTATGAATGATCTCCACCAATGGCTTTTTTTTGTGAATGTTTTGAAGTTAAGGTAAAATAATGTTGTCCCAGTTTGCTTTTAAATTACTAATAGCTAGTGACTACAAGGTGGCCAGAAGTTTAGTTTGTTTATTAGAAGTCTGTTTTTTAATCCATATATTTATACAGAGGCTTGATCTAGTTTAATATTAAACACAACTCACTGTAGAAGTAAAATGTGTGGATAGGACAATAGTCTCCTTCAGTACTGCCACAATGAAAATCTCCAGAGGAAATCTTTTAGAGCATCTTCATAGAATATTAGAAGGTCTGCATAGAATCTGCATCAATCTGCCACATCAATTCTCTTAACATAAGCCTTTAAAACAAAAAAAGTAAACAGACATTATGCATTTATCTCCAAATACAATATTTATATTCAAACTCAAATTTTTGTCACAATTTTAGATCAGTAATTCACAACAAGTCTATTTGAGGAACCCTTCTGTGATCTTTATCCAGCTATCTCACAGACCAAATTTTCCCTATTCTTTTTAAATTAAAACTTAGATTTAAAAATGTAGAAATAAGATATAAATAGAGAATATACAATAAAGAATTATATAGGTGTACAACTATGATATACAAACATGGCAGAATATGAAATATAAACATTGAACATATTCACTACTTGAATGTCTATTGTCCTGTGGTTATCATGATTTTGTATTGCACAAGCTGTTGCACACATGCACTTTATATTGAGTTGTGTAGTTGCTGTTTTATGTAGCACTGTATTCTAGGAGAACGTTATTTCATTCCAATGTATACCACTTCATATTGTTGAAATGACAAATAAAACCACTTAAACGTGAACTACTTTGCCTGCCAGTCATCTTTCAGGTTATGTCTGAGAATCAAAACAAGCTTTATAAAATTCCCAACAATACTCAGTGTTTAACTGCAGATGGGTAGTCCTTTGATCTTAACTGCCATTTCTACCATAAAAATTTGGGACATTTAAGAATGTTAAGTTACCATATTAAGTACCTGGACCACACATAAATAACCCCCCACCCAGATAGTATTGTAATGTTTGCTGATTTTAATGTTATATAGTACTGTTCTTCAGTTTCAGATACGGTGGATATATTTTTTATTTACCTGATAAATAATCATATGTCCTCATCAGAGAAAGAAAACTGCTTTAAACCGAACCTGCTGCTGATGCTTTTTTTGGTTTTGGAGCCTTGATATCTCCTCAGATTTTAATTGAGAGCGATATTAAGTGCAGCATAATCTAGGTCATGAGGCTGGGATATTGTAGTTAATCTCTCCTAATTTCTGCAGTTCTGAGTCTTTTGGAAAGGTGTGGAAGCTCAGGTGAGCATTGCATCAAGTTGAGGCTGTGCAAAATGGCATACTGCAGTGGTGGTTAGATCCGCACAGTGTTCAAATGATAATTTTGTCTGTTTAAACGTCATGTTTAGGAAACACACACAGATAGGAGTTGGTAGACGCAGACGTGTTTAATTAAAAGATTTACAAGACTGGTGAGGAGAATAGTTGGCACCGTGTGCACCTTCTCTGGCTACAAGATGTTCAGAAGCATCCTAAGCTTTTAGTGGAAACAACTTCATTATGTATTTTAAAGGTATAAGGCTTTACTTTATTCTTCTGCTCGTGAAGTATAGTATAAGTGTTTCTAGCACTACCCCCAGCATTGGCGAAGATACTATGTGCATGTCTGAGTGCATGTTAAAAATATGCCAAAAAAGGCAGATCATTTAAACACATTAACCTATACTCCTGCGGACATATCGATGCCTCAAATCGCTGGCTGTATAATCAAATAATTGACTTAAATATGTTAGTATTTACACCCATAATATACAACAATAACAACTAGTGCAACAATGCAGTTAAAGTGTCATGTCACTGCTCTTTTGATGTGGAGCTACTGACTGTGAAATGCAGACCTTACTAACTGCCCAGGGAACTCACCGCTATCATTGTAGCAGTGTATATTCATCCCAGTGCAAACACTAAAGACACCTTTAATGTCTTCTAAAATCCCCTGCCACAATGAAATTTCCTCTGGATGTATGAATTGCAAACCACTGATGGAATGGTAATTAGACAAAAATGAAAACTGTTTCCTGCCCCCACCTTGGTTCCTCAAACTAGCTCTCTGTGATGCTAATGCCTGCATACATGCCCTGCTGATCAGGAAGAAAGCCATTACAAGACAGATGAGGGTCTGGCCTGAAGAAGCTACAGTGGCTTGCAAAAGTATTCATACCCCTTGAACTTTTCCATATTTTGTCACATTACAATCACAAACATAAATATGTTTCATTGGAATTTAATGTGAAAGACCAACACAAAGTTGAATACAATTGTGAAATGGAAAGAAAATTATGCATGATTCACATCATTTTTTACAAATAAAAAAAACTTTAAAAAGCGGAGTGCAAAAGTTTTCTGCCCCCTGAGTCAATACTTTGTGGAACCACCTTTGGCTGCAATTACAGTTGCAAGGCTATTAGGATATGTCTCCACCAGATTTGCACATCTAGTGACTGAAATTCATTCCCATTTTTCTTTGCAAAACAGCTCAAGCTCAGTCAGATTACAACCCCTGGCAAAAAGTATGGAATCACCGGTCTGGGATGAGCACTCATTCAGACATTTTATTCTGTAGAACAAACTCGGATTAAAAACATGATACAATAATAAGGTCATTCCAAAGTGCACCTCATTGGCTCTTAGAAACACTAAAAGAAATTAAAAAAAAAAAAATGTGGAAACAAAGTAAATGTTACTTTTATTGAGCAAGCATGGAGAAAAAAATATGGGATCACTCAATTCTGAGGAAATAAGTATGAAATCACTCAAATTGGAGGTAGATAATAAGGACACACCCAGTCAATTTCCTTTCCCCAAATGGACACCTGTCTCAGATTAGATCTGCTCGTTAGTCTGCAGTTAAAAACACCTGCAGTCATGACACCTTGGAGAGCTGCTGGACAAAGTGGAGTGGCAAGGACCATGGCTCCAACAAGAGAAATGTCTCTTGAAACAAAACAGAGGATTGTGAAACTTCTTGAAGAAGGTAACTCTTCATGCATGGTTGCCAAAGATGTGGGCTGTTCACAGTCAGCTGTATTCAAGATATGGACCAAATACAAACAGCATGGAATGGTTGCAAAAGCCAAGCATACTGGTAGACCAAGAAAGCGTGAAGACAAAGAACTTTAAGCCGTTTGTCTTGAAAACTGAAAAAGTACAACTAAACAGATGAAGCATAAATGGGAGGAAGCAGGAGCCAATGTATGTGACCGAACCGTAAGAAATCGCCTACAGGAAAGCTAAAAGAAAACCATTATTGACACCTAAACAGAAAAGAACACTGCAATGGGCTAAGAAGAGGCAATTATGGACTGTTGATGACTAGATGATATTGACTAGTTATCTGCACTGATGAGTTAAGATTGGTTTGGTTTGGTTTTTGGTTTTTATTGCCACTTCAGCACAATATCTGGCTATTTGTGGCATACGCTTGGTTATGCTACGTCTGAGTGAGGCAAGAGTAATCCTATTCCTATGCGATACAGAAATTTATTTATTTTTAAATATATATATTTCAATCTATATGTACATTAAATTAAGTGTTTAAGGTTTAAATCTGATAGGAACTTTAATATTTTCTCTGGAGTGTTTTTTTCAAAAAGGTCTTTTATGTTCTTTTCTTGATAATGAGATTTCCTTATATGATTATGGCCAGAGCAGTCAATAAGGATGTGTTTTATTGTCAGGGGGATGTTGCACGATTGGCAAGTTGGTGTTCCGTCATTTGTTACTAGGTGTCTATGTGTTAGGTTGGAATGACCTATGCGGCATCTTGTATAGACTGTCTGATTTAATCTTGTATTGTGCTTGTGGGTTGTCCTCTTTTTTATCAG
>JAOUQT010085142.1:0-20075 GCA_025769995.1 Xyliphius kryptos
TCTTTCTTGGCATGAAACCATACTGCTGCTCACAAACAGTCACTGATTGTCTAAGCCTAGCTTCAACAACTCTCTCCAAAATCTTCATTGTGTGACTAACTTTATGCCCCTATAATTGCTACAAATCTTCACATCACCCTTGTTCTTATAAATCGGTACAAGAACACTTTTCCTCCATTCCTCTCACTCTCAAAAATCTCATTAAATAATCTAGTCAAAAACAACACTCTCATCTCTCATCAGGTCCGACTGCTTCTTCATCCTTTTCAAAACTTTCCTGGATCTCATTTCTTAAACTTTTAAATTACAACAGTTTTTCTGCTGAACTAAACAAATTGCAACTGAAAGAGTGCTGATCCTACATCTGTATGGTCTTCCTGGTAGTCACCTTCTGGTGGTGGATCATGCTGGGAACTTTCACACTCTTAACACTGCACACACATTTGCTCTTTATGGACTGTTTAATCTGTTATCACCCAAATGTGGATGTATTCAGTTCTGAGGCTGGTTTCTCTCAAGATGTTTTCCTTTTATCATTTAAGAAAGTTTTTCCTTGCCACCTTATATAATCTGCAAAGTTTTTGTAAAGGTGCTTTATTGTAAAAATTAATTGAATTAAACCTGGTGAATCTAAGAATTCACAGCCCAGCCATTATGACTAGTACTTCTCTCAGAGAGATAAGAGTTGCATTTGACCACTGACTTTACCCTAAAGAAACTGCAGTGATCTTAACCAAATGTAGTCACTCCAGGACCCTTGGGTTTCAAAGACCACCCCGTTAATAAGCCATAATTTTCTGTTGTTTTGGCACCACAGGTTACTTTAACCAGATTAATACATTTTTTGTCCATGCTATAAAAATCTATATTGGCCCTGATAGGAAATTCAACCCCATAACACAAATATTCTGAATGGGCATGAAACAAGATTACTGACTTTCGCTTCAAGGTGGTCACCTGCCACAAATCGATACTAGTTTCATTTATAGCTGTAAATACTATGTAATGGTAGGTCCAATAGTAAAGAATGTTACTACTTCTATTCCATCAACATGAATTCATTGAGCAAAGGCTTCAATTTTGCAAATAAGGATGGAATGTGTTTCACCACTTGTGCCAAAATTTGTAATAGAATAAACAATAAATTGGTTTAAAAACAAAGAATTTAAATTTTTTAAAATGTATGCATCATAATATCATGAAAAGATTCAGGCAGCCCACGGTGTAAAATCTTAGTGTGTAAAAGCTTTGGATAAGGTGTGTATGTGTGCTTTTTTGTGTGTATATGTGAACAGAAGCTAATTTTGCTAAATAACTGACATATTGTATTAAAAATCAGGACCATCACTAAAAATACTTGAATGTTATAAGCTTTTCAGCCAAGGTTGAATGAACTACTAAATTTGTGAATCCCAGCAATTTTAGTTTAAGGCAATGAGTGGAAAATCCACATCAATGCTACAGCATTCATTTTGTAGCACAATGCATATGTGTTCATGTGCTTGGAGTGGTGAGCAGTCTCCAAAGTGTTCAAGGAGCAATTGGGGTTTAGGGGCCTTGCCCAAGAGCACTTCAGCCATATTTGACTTGGTGGTACGGAGAATCAAAATGCTGACTGCCAAATGACAATTATTAAAACTTTCAATAATAAAGATAATATAATTCCAAAGACATGCATGTTAAGTGAATTACTGTCACTAAAGTGGTTCTTAGTGTGTAAATGTTTGTGTGACTATGTGTCTGTGCTATGTATTAGGGCGTGACCACATGTGTATTAAGCATAAGAAAATGAATTATAGAGAAACCATGATGACTATTACTATAATAGTTATAGATACCATCAACAAAAATGAACAAAATATGTCATAGTTATTCTTTGGCTTTTTTATAATAATTTGAACAGCTAATGTGACAGAGCAGAACCTTCTCATCTGGCACCACTTATTAACAATGTAAGCATCCAGTTCCAGCATTAGTATCAGCCTAGTGTCATCAATACAGATATGCAGGGGTGTGCATTTATACATTTGTATTAGCGAGTGTGTAGCGCAAATAAAAGTGTGTCTACCCAGTCTACCCAGTCCTGTGCTTTGACTGGTCAGGACGTTAAAAAATGATAGTTCTAAGATATAGCCTAAGCAGCTAGTCACCAAATGTAATGATAGTACAGGATTTGCACTGTTGAATCGTTCAGCAAGTCACTGGCAAACATTTCTGCCCTGAGTTAGATATTATGGTTGCTAAGGTCTTGAGACTTGTGGTGAGCTTGAGACTTTTCCCTTTTCTGTTTTAATAAATTCTAATGACCCCTTCTTGTCCTGGATGCAAGTGCTATTTACTTCTTGTCCACCACTGACATGTTTAAATCTCTGTCACACTGATGGCTGATAGCACTCTAATACTCACCTTTACTTCCACAACTGACAAACAGTACACACACGAGTTATTTTATTGATAGCCCTTACTGCCAGTCTCACCACTGCTGGTATTTACATACACCATGTTCGAGCCCATAATTATATCCTATAACATAGATGGCACTGAGTAAGTTGTAGAGCTGAATACAGTAGAAGCCGTCACATGAAACTGATTTCTAAATTATATCCTGTAATTCTCCACCAGGACTAACTTAAATTTCTGTTACAATGTGTCGAGCGCTAATGCTAAGCGCTAAGATTATAAATATCTATAAAGATATTTTAGGAAATTAGTATGTTCAGTAAGTTAAAAATAGCCATATGGGGTCTTGGACCAATGATCTACAAAAAGAATAATAAATAATAAAAAATAGGCAAGTAATTGCACGGGCAGTGCAGTGTATCAGAGGGTAGTGCTGCTCCCTTACAACAAGAAGGTCCCAGGTTTAAATCCAAGATGGTTCCCTTATGTCTGTCTGTTTATTATGGTTTAAAGACATGCATTTGGATAATGATGGAGTGGTCCCCTCTATAGGGGTCTTCTTTCAGTGTGCCCTATGCTGCCAGTTAGGCAGAAGTTTTTTGCAATCCTGATGATGAATAAAATATAAATGTCAGTAAGTGAGGCTATCTATAACCTATACAAATGACAGCAAGGTTTATTTCCTGGCTGGGGGATCCTGGGTCCTTTCTGTGAGTAGATTTTGTTTGTTATCCCTGTGTTCATGTGAATTTCTCTCTGAGTGTTTCCTCCCACAGTCCACATACATGCATCATGCAAATTAGTGTCTCTAAATTGACATTTGTGCAATTTTAACCACCTTCAATGGCCAAGGTAAAACCTTGTGCAGCAAGCATTTTTATATTTCAAAATATGTCACCTTTCTGTAGCAGATTTAGCTTGCTACATAACTCATTGGTATCCCAGACTGGGATAAGCACTCATTCAGACATTTTATTCCGTAGAACAAACTCAGATCAAAAACATGATGCAATAATAAGGTCATTCCAAAGTGCAACTTATTGGCTTTCAGAAACACTAAAAGAAATAAAAAAAAAACATTGTGGAAACAAAGTAAATATTACTTTTATTGAGAAAGCATGGGGAAATAAATATGGAATCACTCAATTTTGAGGAAAAAAGTATGTATTCACTCAACTTGGAGGTAGAAAAGCACACACCCAGTCAATTTCCTTTCACTAAATGAACACTTGCCTCAGATTAGATCTGCTTGTTAGTATGCATTTAAAAACACCTGCAGTCATGACACCTTGGCTGCCAAGCGTACTGGTAGACCAAGAAAGACCTCAAAGTGTAAAGACAAAGAACTTAAGGCTCCTTTGTCTTGAAAAATGTAAAAGTACAACTAAACAGATAAATTGGAGGAAGCTGGAGCCAATGTATGTGACTGAACCGTAAGAAATTGCCTAAAGGAATTGGGATTTCAATACAGGAAAGCTAATAGAAAACCACCATTGACACCTAAACAGAAAAGAACAAGACTGCAATGGGCTAAGGAGAGGCAATAATGGACTGTAGGTGACTGGATGAAAGTTCAGTGATGACTCAAGAATCTGCATTGGACAAGGTGATGATGCTGGAACTTTTGTTTGGTGCTGTTCCAGTGAGATTTATGAAGAGGACTGCCTGAAGAAAACAACTAAATAGCCACAGTTCTTGATTATCTGGGGCTGCATATCAGGCAAAGGCACTGGGGAGATGACTATGGTCAGTTCTTCCATCAATGCACAAGTTTACATTCACATTTTGGACAGTTTTCTCATCCCTTCAATTGAACAGATTTTTGGAGATTTTCGGAGATGACAATGCATCGTGTCATAGGGCAAAAACAGCGAAGGCATTCCTTGGATAAAGACACATTCAGTCGATGTCATGGCCTGCAAATAGTCCTGAATTGAACCGAATTTCAACCGAATTGAAAAGCTGTGGTGGAAATTGAAAAAAATTGTTCACAAGAAGGCTCCGGCCAGCAAAGCTGATCTAGCAACTGCTATCAAAAAGAGTTGGCACCAAATTGATGATAAATACTCACCAAGTCCATGCCTCACAGACTGCAAGCCATTATAAAAGCCAAAGGTGGTGAAACTGAATACTAACATTCACAGACTTCCACAATGTTTTCTTTTCATTTTTTGAGTGTTCCAGAAAGCCAACAAGTTGCCCTTTGGAATGACCTTATTATTGCATCTTGTTTTTGATCTGAGTTTGTTCTTTAGAATAAAATGTCTGAATGAGTGCTCATCCAAGACCAGTGGTTTTATACTTTTTGCCAGGGGGTGTAGAAAACTGATTAGAAACTGTCCCGTTATGTATTTGCCAAAAAAAAGCCCTGCAGACTGCTTTATTCAGATGTGATCTCATTGGTCAGATGCGTTTTCTAGTGTTTATTTAAGGATGTCCAGTTTTTGTAGGTGACGTTGTGTTTGTGACCTTTAACGCAAAAACCACTGGCACTGTTGATCACATGACTGTCTTTAAGAGCTGGTGGGACACGTGGCATGTTGTAAAGACTTCTCCACATGCAAATGTGTGAGTAGTTTGTTTTTAGGTGGAATACACACCCACTTTGACATTCACCTGCAAATGTTTGAAGAACCACAAAGTCATAAGATTAAGTGTTTATGAAATTAAATTAAATTGTGATTCATTGATAATAACAACATAAACAATTAGCAAAAAAATAACAGAAAGAACCAAAGATTTTCTTAAGTCAGAGCTGATAGAGAGCTGATCCCAACCATTACCCCTACCCCTCTTTTGTAGGTCATTAACATTCTCAGCAGTTTAAAGTTCCCAGTATGATAAAACAATTTAAATCTGCAGCTCAGTAAGATGAGTTTAAATCTTATTTGGGAAAAAAGTTTCCTTAAAAGTCAAGTTCATTCATTACATGTTTTTTGGACCTGCTAGACTGACCAGGAATGATGCCATCCTACTTTTGGTCTTGGTCCTTACAAGGTTTCTTCTCTTCATTTTGTCTTTAAAGGTTTAGACTTTAGAGAGTTATTTATTTACTGTTTGACAATGAATTACCATTAAAAAAAAAATTCTGACGTTTTCATTGTAGTGTTGATTTAAAGCTCTTAGAAATTACCTTGTTGAATATTTAGTCCTGTTTACTCTAAAGAGCTGTAGAGCAAATGAGTTCCCTGCAGGCAAATGAGGTCCCTACTGAAGAAACGTGGCGTTCATGCTCACCATCATTGTTTTTTATTTGCATCTGATAAGTTTTCAAGTAGTGACAGTAAAAAGCCATGTAGTTGCAATTTGTTTAGTCTTTGAGGCTGTAAATAAATAACCAACCCCAACATACATCTCCATCACCCCATCAGCAGCTCTAAATGCAATATATCTGAAAATGCAGTAGGTATTGGATAGTAGGTGAAAATTACCTGTCAGACCTACAGAATTAGAAGTGTACCCACAACACACTGTGCTTTCACAAATCAGTGGTTTGTTGCCATTAACCTAAAAAATTTGGTGAATTCTTAAATGAATAATTTAATTCTTAATAATATAAAATCAACTAGAGATACATGGAAAACAATTATCTGCCTTTTAAAACAAAAAACTACATGGCAGCAGCAAAACTTCAGGTGTGGTCAGTGAGAAATTTATATCATCTGTAATAATAATAAATGGAAAATACTGAAGGATTGCAACTCTTAGTCAGGACTTTTGAAATCATGAAGAGAAATACTGAAAGCACGGAAGGAAGTGTTTTTGAAACCTGCACACATTTTGCATGAATTGCTGGAATGAACTTAAAGGCCCTCAGATACACGTTCATCATCTTGTCATAATCTTTAAAATCCTTATAAATAAATGTAATCTGAAAGTACTGCACATTTGGAACCATTTTTTACCCTGATGTGTCCCTAACTCATTTGGTATGGGTTGATGATGCTCATGGAAATTCAAAGGTAAACAGGAGGTGACCAATCAGCATTGTGTTCCTGTGTTATTTGTTCTGACAGCCAAAGAAATATTTACCGCCGTGACAGCTGAACTGCACAAGAACCATAAAGGTTTTCACTCAGTTTCTAAAAAATGTCCAGCAGAACACTTGATTTTTCAAAATAAGTAAGTATTCATAAATTATCTTAATCTTTTTATATTGATTTCAAAATAATTTGATAATAACCACAATAAATTAAATTATCACTTTCTCATTATATAATTTATTTCTGTACAAAAGCTGAGTTGATCATTAAGACTTGCGTGATGGAGAAACAATTCCTCATCCTGCTGTTCCTCACAGGTGAGCTAGAAGACAATGGAGATCAATCAGAACTACTTTAGTTCCCCCTAACAGTAAATATATCACTGATAACAGAACTGTACTTTTGATCTACAGGAGTGGGCACCTATGTTCCTCGTAAGTACTACATGGTTCAAATGGGAATACCATGGAGTAACGCCAGGACGTACTGCAAGACTTATTACGATGACCTGGCAACCATCGAAAATACTGTTGATCTTGCGCTAATTTTATCTCAAAGCAGACTAAATTACAACTTCTATATGGGTCAATTCTGGGTTGGATTATATAATCAGATCAACAGCTGGCACTGGTCTTTAGGGGATGGGGCTCTAGGAACCCTAAGAAATTGGGATAGTGGACAACCAGACAATGGAGGTGGACTGGAGGAATGTGGTATGATCACTGTGTCAGGAACGTGGAATGATAAGTCATGTTCCAGCTTATTCCCCTTCATTTGCTTTGATGGTAAGAACATTTTAAAAGTAATATAATGTTTGAACTCCAGCCTAGGTCAGTTGTAATTGATAGGTGTTCATGGACTGCAATGAATAGATTTAATAAAACAACATGGGACCATTGGATGTTCAGAGTCAGGGCCCATAATTTCTTTTTCAGGGAGTAAGAATGTGTACTCGTGTATTAGTAGAGACTTAGTAGCGACTGAAACAAGATTAAATAAATCACATCTGTCTCCTTGTGCTGTTTTTCATTTCTGTGATTAGAACCGTTCTGAAATACATGACATACTTTCATTAACTAGTGCTAAACTCCCTGCCACACTACCTGTAAGGTTTTCCAGAATTATGACAACCGTTCTCTATATTAAAGGGTTTATACTACACCTAGAAGAGCAATACTCATATTTAACCTCCTGGCTAATTTGCCCCAAGCTGTTTACAATATTAAGATGGCATTGTATAGTTTGTCTGTTATGTATATTTACAATGCAGTCTAAATATATAAGTAATAAATGCCGTCTCATTTGTATGACTGAGTCTATATCTGACATGCAGTATGAAAAGGTGGAGCATGAGGTTGTAGATACACTTTCACCATCCACCCAATTAACCTGCATCTTTGACATCCAAATCCAATAATGTAATCAGTGTTCTTTAAAATAATTGTACAAATATAGTGCCTGTGTTTGACCTTTAGCCCTAAAAAATATATATTTCTGAATTTAATTTATCAAAATTAGAAGAAATGCAAATATTCAGCAGTTGATTTTTATTTACATTTTCATTTGGTTGTTTTACAAAAAATTATGTTTTACAGGCAGCTTTACTGGCAGCAGGAGTTACATTTACTACTCGGTTACTAAATCCTGGGGTGATGCTCAAAGCTACTGCAGACAGTTCCATACTGACCTGGCCAGTGCAACAAATGCCACAGAAAACTCAATTCTTGCTGGACTGGTTAGTGGAGGCACATGGTTTGGTCTAAAAAGAGGATCTTGGATATGGGCAGATCAACCCAACGTGTCCTACATCCCATGGTGGCCTGGACATCCTAATAATGTGCATGGAAATGACAACTGTGCTTTTTTAACTCAAAACATGCTTGTTGATTATCCTTGTACAACAAGCTACTACTTCTTCTGTCACAGAAGTAGATTAAGTCATATTTATCCTAATATTTATTTTATAAACAACTTTAATAGCAAAAATCTGATCTTATAAAAGTTCCTCTGCATTTCTCTTTACAGATATTACAGAACAGAGAATCCTCAGAATAAAGGTTCAGTCGATTCAGGACGTGAACGATTCTGCGGTAACTGCAGCTCTCCTGGTTCAGGTGAGTTTCATCCAGCATACAGTTTCTTCTCAGTGGCACTTTCTCCAGCTCTAATAAATGTGCTGTGCTGTAATCATTACCTGATCCTGAATTCAGTAATAAACATTATATTTTGTGCTTCAGATCCAGCGGAAGTTTATGGATAATGGGTTAACCGACATAAAGGTGACCTTCAGAAAACAACCAGATGGACTGAAGTTTCGTAAAACGTCAATAAGAGATGTGTAAATCTTAAGCTTGAATAAGTCCAAGGTTTAGGGTTTAGTGAATGCAAAGGAAACTCGGATGATATAACAGATTTGATATATTAAATTCTGTGTAAGATTCAGAACTCAATAACTAATTGTTACTTATTCAGTCTCATACAATCATTTAGATTTCTTTAGTTTAAACCATTTGAGGCAGTTTTTGATAGCTTGCATAAATTATCCAATTCATCATTTAATTTATCAGACAATCTGTTAGAAAGTTTAAAAAGTGAAACCTGGTGTGCTGAGTTTTGTTATGAGTGCACTTGTAGGATAGTCGCGCTTTTTAAAATTAAGAAATAACATCAAAAGGTAAAAATTGTTTGTCATCCATCACACGCCATCAGTAACATTTTGAACCAGGAGGGCGAGCTCAATGTGAGGACTAAACATTCTACTGGTGTTCTAATGGTGTGATGACAAACATCACATTGTGCTGAACTTGATGTGGTCTTTTTAAGTGTCAACTACAAGATTAGTTTAATTATTGTTTCATTGTTTTAGGCCAGAGTTCACAGATTATAATTTAGGAGGATAAGAAATGTCTCAGTATTCCTAAATTAAATCCTAAATAATATAAAGCAAACAGAAGAGTGTAATTAATGTAGAATCGGGTGGATATTTAATTATGTAGATTAGGTTTGGGTTAGGGTTTTGCTAAATCTCCAGGCTGAAGGTTTGCAAGCTGTCTAAAGGAAATTGTAAACTCTTTATAATTATGGCTCAATAATGTTGCATTTAAAAAAAATAATAGTACATAAATACTTATTTAGTGTGGATTGATGGATGTATTTTTATTAATTAGTAAATTTACATGAGTAAATGTTACATCCATTGTGAGTAAAGCCTTTTACTTTTGACAGATTTAGGTCTTTGTCCCACACACCATCAGACTGTTTTAACTTTTCCCAGTTTAATTCTGTGCGATATATTATCGAATGGTGCCACCCAGTGGACAGTTAACTCCAATACATGATTATAACAAACAAAATTATGATGCTGTTAAAGGGTTTTGTGTATTTGTGTATGTAGGATGAAGGTTCAGCTGAATCAGGACATGCTCGATACAGGCAAAAAAAAAGGGTCAAAAGTATTTTGTATTCTAAAATAATTTTGTATGTGTAACAAAATTTTGGGTGCATGTAAAAAAAACGTACTCCTGTAAAAAAAAAATTCTCAAAACTTCATTTTTGCAAATGTGTAATAAAGATCTGTAAATTTAGTTTGTGCATGTGTGAAAATGTTTTGCACATTCAGATTTATACTTTACAGATGCATAAATCTCAAACATGGACGTACAAAAGCAGGTTGCCAGGTAAACGAAAAAGGCGTTTATTAGGCGTTTATCACGTACAAACCAAAGGGAACCTACACGCAAAACACAAAGACAATCCAGCAGAGAGACAAACAGAGACAGAGAGAATATAAAACAAAAGTCCCTGTCACATGACAAAAAGGGAACCAATAACAAAACAGAACAGTTAATTAACTGAATGGGATCAAAATACAAGTTAATTAACTGAAAGGAAAAACAAACACAGCAAAAACACTCGACGCTCCTTACACTTGATTACTTACCACCTCTGCCTATGTCTACACACCGTTCCTGTCAAACCGTTCCTGTCAAAAAATGGCTCCGTAGTCTTCTGTCTTGACATTAGAAATTCTTAATAAATACAAACTGGATTCCAAAAAAGTTGGGACACTAATCAAGCAGTTTTACAATTTGATAATTATACACTTTCACAACTGTTTATGACTGGTTAAATGTATTAAAAAAAATACACAACACTTACCATGTTATACCCTTATCTGTACCATAACGTACTGCTACATCCAAGAGCCCATACCTTTATCTTTACCCTATGTTTTTGTTTACCTTTAGATAAAAACATACACTTACTGTATATAATAATGGCGGCTGTCTGCCTAAAATAATTTGCAGGATTATTGTAATAAAGAAAATAGATAAAACATTCGCAGCAAAATAGAAAAAATCCTCTCGACTGGGAATATAAATAACAACATTTTTGTAGCTTAGAATCTTCTCTAGTTTCCTGATCACATATCATAAGATCTACCTGCCATGCAGGCCACACAAAGTAAATGACTGAACGTTAGCCGACTTTTTTCTGATCGAAAATTGCTTACAGCTGCAAGATCAGTGGTAACTGGAGACAAATCATTGCTTCCTTATAGATTTACACTCCTTGCCAGATTGAACACAACACACAATGCCACACCGAGCCCACCGATCACGAACAATGACAACAAAAATGAGTTTCAGCTCCAGAAAACCAGCAGGCCAATCCACAATCTCACCATCAACAGTTCTGTTCCAGGCCTTTCATTATTATTTATTTATATAAGGAAACATCATTAATCGTAAAAGCTACACATGCACTTTTATTTTCACTCCATCATCATTTTCTGAGGACTTACTCTAATTAAAATATTGCATTTCCTTCGTCATCGTTTAGTTTCCCCACCTGTCCATTCGACTGGAGTTATATCCCTTCCATTACACTAAATCTAAAGTACTTCAACAGATTGACAATGTCAACCCTCAGGTGCACTACAAGTGCTACACGATATGGCCATTTTATATTTTTAATATGTGGCAGTCTTAGGGAGGCATTAAAAATAAGAAACAGAAATACGCTACGTAAAGACCATGCACATGCTCCAGATTAAATCACAATTGCTTTTGATTTGAATATATACAAAACCATTGTGAATCAAAAGCATAAATACAGTATGATGATAATGTTTTCTTAATGTTCATTTTAGCTTGGCTGCAATGAGGTTTGTCACTGCTGTTGGTTATTAGGCTTGTGCTTAATGTGTGCTGATTTACTTTAGATTGATGTTAAGGTTAAGGTCAAGGCTCTGGAGAAGCCTGCCTCTCTCAACTAAATTTATTAAACATTGTTGTAGCAGGTTTTATGTACATCATGATGAAAAAAAACCTGCTTTGTCCGACATATATGGAAGGTTTTCTTTGGAAATCATTGAAATGTGGCACAATTCTTGTCAGACAACTCATTGTTTTGTTTTGTAAGTATGTTTTTTCATAACGCCATAACCTCACAATAAAGATCCTATAAGCTTGTTAGCAGAAAATTTGTGGCTGAACACATTTTATTTCTAGAATTTTCCATCATCAAAACAGATCAGAACAGACTGGTGCAGACTGTTTCGTTGCAGCCTATTCCTGCTAACTGAATGTCATCTAACAGAGCTGCCAATCTAAAAGGGCATGATATAGAGATTTTCCTCACAGCCAACCACCATTTCAGGCTGTAGCTCCTGCCGTGCTGTCAGCAGAGTGGGAAGCAATGGGTTGCTATAGTTTCACCAATCACCTTTTTGTATTATAAATAAGTTTGTCCTATAGGGACAGCGACAGACTACATAGTCACACATTGAGCACCACTTTCATAGCCAGAAAGGGTCATTGCGGTATAATTTGCATGTTCTTCTTGTGTTTCAACAGTTAAAAATTATTCTAGTAGGAGACATGCAGATAGTACATTGCCACTAGGTGTAGACATGTGTGTTAATGTGTTTGTGTGCAAGGCCAATGATGGCTTGCATGAAAATATTAATAGACAGGCATGGTGACAAAGTGGTTAGCATGTTCGACTCTCAGCGCTGGGGATCCAGGTTCAAATCCTGATCTGGAGTCTTCATGTTGTCCCTGTCTGCGTGGGTTTTCTCGGTGTTCCTTCCACAGTCCAAAAAATGGCTTTAAGGTGAATTGGGTGCTTTGAATTGCCCCTATATAGTTTGTGTCCCCGTGTGAGTGGATGTGTCCAGCGATGGATTGGAGCTCTGTCCAGCTCCTGAAATGTACAATTCTCGTGTGGACAGCTTGGGTTTTTTTTGCCGTGAATTTCGAATGGTCACTCATCATTGTTTTTCACCTACCTGTAAATTGGAAATACTACAAAGTCCCATGGTATGAACCCGTGTAACCGCATTTTTGTGTCTTTCCAGCAATGGACTGCAGATATTCTCCGGATACGCCTCAGAAAATTAATGACTATATGAATAATATAGGGGCCATTTTAAGCTTAACGAGCTCCTTAATATGCTGTTCAATCTGCCTAATATTAATGGCTTGGACTGAAATAGGCCAACAAGTGAACGGGTTTTTGGATACCTTTGCCCATGAAGGGCATCTAATTTTGGATTGCTATTCGTGTACAAAATAAAAAATCGATTCCACAGAAGACAGACCATCAAAACGCAATGCTCATCCAGCATGAGCATCCAGAAAAAAAACCCCTCTCCAACTGTGCTCGCTCCTGAACCTGCTCCCTGTAATAACAGACCTGTCACTGCAGAGCTTTGTAAAGCCTCTCTGACATCATCGTGAACACGGCGGCCAGCATCTCCACCACAGATGCACGATATATCACGTCGGCTGGGTAGAGCGGCTTTTGCAATTCTGATGCTTACATCCTGCTGCATGCTGGATATTCAGTACTATGAAAATCCCTGTGGAGCAGATGGCTGTAGGTGAGGTGTGGGTGTGGTCATGAATCAAAGCTTCACTGACAATGGCAGTAAGCAGGGTCAAAATGATGCAGTGAAGCATGTAGGTTTTGAAAAAAAAGGAAAAACAGGGTGAGGTGTTTTTGTTTTATTATTTTTTTTGTTTGTTTAAACAGAAAGCTGCCAAAAAATAATTAAAAGATCAACTTAGCAGGTTAACTTTCGATACAAATGCTAGGTTATTTACGTATGAACAATTGTATCATCCATATAGAAAAAAATGTATTTAATAAAAACTACATAATCTTTTCTTGTTTCCTGCCTCATTCTGTAAGTGGCCTTTTGTGCCAGCCATCACCTTAACATGTGCTCAGAGACCCCATGGCACAGCCGAAATGCGGAGAACTGAATTCTAAATTGCTCCATAATGTGATATCCAACGACGACTGTGCCATCCAACCTCTTTCCCTCCCTTAATGTGTCACATTATGCATCATGACAGTGGTAGCAGATCTAATACAGATCTTTTTTATTGCCGTGTTAAATTAATTAGTTTTTGCGCCAGATTTAATAATAGAAAATAACATCTGAATTATTTCACCCATTAATGTTTTTTTTATAACCACAAAATCAGATAGAAAGAAAAAAAGCAGTATACATCTTATTTCCACAAGGTGTTGCCTGAATAAAATGCCGGCAAAGCCTCGCCAACGCACTGTCCGCATCTTTCACATGCCGCCTGTTCGCTTAATTAGCTTCTTTTGAGGCGCGTTTTCAGCCATCTGATCTTATTTAAGGTGATGTTTGCCATTTAAAACATATATCTTGTACGAACAGGTCCACCCATCACCACCATATTACTAAATCGGTGCCAGTTTGAACGCCGCACTACACGGTGCTTTAATTTGGCGCTGACGGTGCGTTTTTGCGCGCCGCTTTGGATTTAAGGACCCGGTAAATCCGCACAGATTCTGTCCTGTCAAACCCTCCATCACACCTAGCCAGACCCCACTCCAACCCAAACAGGGAGGAAATTTAATTCATCCTCAGCGTCCTTGAAAATTACCAGACGGCGCAAAGGAAAGAAGCCTGCAGAATTTAACCCCTGATGCACCGGCGGGGTGCAGCATCCCCGTTAAAGGCGTTATTAAGGCTTACCGTGACCGCCGTGAGCAGCTCCGGTTTGATGAATGACAGGTGTCGGGACTGACGGCTAAAGCGTCCTGGATCCTCTGCACGCAGATCGTTTGCGTCTCTCCTCTTTCTTTTCCACCTCCTTTCAGGTCGCGCCTCCCGAAGCTGTAAGCCCACTTGAGGAGTGAGGAGGGGACAGACGCGCCTTTTCGGAGAGACTCGCACAAGCTCGGCAAAATTCGGATTTTCCGACTCGCCCTGAAAAATGGATGATATAAGGAATTAACCGACTGAATAAATGTAGTTCCTGAAGGTGAAAAGGAGTGAAAAATATGAAATATATGACGATAAAGTCTGAAAGACCGTGACATCAGATTAGATAGACCATCGGATTAGTTTTAAGTTAATTTTCATTATACAGAGTACAGGGTCAATGACGTATTTAGAATCCAACCAATATATAATATTATTTACATAAAGTGCGGTGGTAACAGTGTTCAAAATCTTAAAGCTCTGACTGACACAACGTTGCATTAGAATGTTTTGACATACTTTAGTTTAACTTTGATTTAATTAAATTAGTTCGTGTGTAAATAATATAAAGTGCTTGCTGTGTGTCATCTCTATAGCACCTGGTGCATGGGTAGACTGGAGGGTATGACGCAAGGCGCTTGGCGTATAGCGATTGACGCACAGGTAGATGGGAGGGATGATGTGAGGCGCTTGGCGTACAGCGATTAACGCACAGGTAGATGGGAGGGTATGACGCAAGGCGCTTGGCGTACAGCGATTGACGCACACGGGTGGAGTGTAGGGGAAGAAAAGGCACTTGCCGTATAGCGACTGGTGCACAGGTAGAGGGTAGGGAATGACGCGAGGCGCTTGATGTATAGCGATTAGCACACACAGGTGGCGTGGAGGGGATGACGCAAGGCATTTGGTGTATAGCGATTGGCTCACAGCTAGAGGGGAGGGTATGATGCGAGGTGCTTGGAGTATAGCGATTGAGGCACAGCTAGAGGGGAGGCTATGATGCGAGGCGCTGTGCATATAGCGATTGGCGCAGGAGCTAGAGGGGAGGGTATGATGTAAGGCGGTTGGCGTATAGCGATTGGCGCAGGAGCTAGAGGGGAGGGTATGATGCGAGGCGCTTGGCGTATAGCGATTGGCGCACAGGTAGATGGGAGGGGATGACGCAAGGCGCCTGGCATATAGCAATTGGTGCACACGGGTAGAGTGGATGGGATGACGCGAGGCAGCCAAAGTGAAGCATTTCTAATATAAACACATCAATATACATATATATACATAAAAGTTATAAAATGATAGGTCGTTATATACATATTCAAAAATATAAACATAAGAAATATAAATATAAGAAATATAATAGATACTGTATAAATGATGCATTATGTATGTACTGAGAGCAGTAATGCAAATGAGGATTATATGAATAAAGTGCATTACCAGTAACAAAGACGCAGAGAAGTGGCAGCGCAACGGGTTTTCAAGATAACCGCCTTAGGAAAAAAGCTTTTTTAGAGCCTGCTGGTGTGGGAAGGAAGGCTCTTGTAAACTCCTACTAGATGTTGGAGGGTGAAAAGTCCATGATTTGGGTGGGTAATGTCCATGATGACGTTCCATGCGATGTTATTTTCTGACCAAACGTATATATGAAAACACATGGCATATTACACTGTATGTACAAGTAGTTACCCAAGAGTGTGGTCAGCCATCACTTGCATCTTTAGCTTTAGGATATACTCAAGCTTGGGCAAATTTAGAGCACCTCACCCACCTCAATAAGCCTGCACAGTAAATTGATGTCTTGAACCTTGACAAACGGGTGGGGAGAGGTGCAATTTAACGATGGTGACTTAAAGTGTCAAGCAGAACAAAGTGGATTTATATGGAACCAACAATGTCTCAAGCACTAAGGTTCTCAGTTTAGAAAACAAATGAGATAAAAATAGATGAAGTACACATCTGTGTCCTCAATACATACCAAACTGTATACCTTCAGGTATCTATCTATCCATCAATACATATATACATTTTCCCAGGTCCACAATAATTTCTAACAGCTTTTAATGGTTACATTTTTGAAGACCAATATTTCAATCTGCTTATTATTTATTGCTATAATATAAAAATGGTGGCCCACGCATGCCTGTCCTGTTGCTACAACCTGAGATACTGCAGATTTCTAAAGGAATACAACAAACAAAAAAGCACTCTCGATCTGCATCGACCCTCTAGTAATGTAATAATGAAACGGCAAACAGAAATGCTGCATTCTCACAGTTACACTCACCAAAATGTAGCACTGCCCCAGGATGATGTGGCAATTTGTATAGAACAAATGACATCCTCATTGCTTATTAGAGCTCAGGTTAGATCCTCTCCAACTTAAAAATTCCAACAACTCCCCTGATAACACCAATGTAGATTGAGTAATGCATTAAGAACCTTTTAATTGATTAAGAGCAGTGTATTTAGAGAGCCATGGCTTGTCTACTCTTAGTGTAGTGCTATCCCATTAAACAACAATCACCATTCAAATGTGTTAAAATTTAAACTAGAATTGGGTTAGCGGCACAACTTTGGCAGAAAGACCATGTACTAAATGTCTACAAGCTGCACCCCAGTGTAATCTTTAATAACAGTGCTGGTGCCATGTTATTAAGAGTGCCAGCAAGAAAAGCTAAACACTCACAGAAACAAGACTACTTATGCTTCTCTCATTATATAGCCATTTATTACTTTCCACTTACACATTTTTGTCATGTTTACAAAAAAAAAAAAAAAAACTTGAATACATAAATCAGAAACACATTTTGGTTTTGCACTACATCTTATTTTTATTTCTATTTAATACAATATGACTATAAATAAAACCTTTGCTTTTTTTCAATTACCATTACCAGCTAATCTGCCCTAATTCAGCTCTCGGCTGTCTGCTGTGTGAAATTAAAAAAACGAAGTTAGCTTAGCTTACAAAATTTATTCGCACGGTACATTAGACATGATTAGGAGCAATACCGATAAAACACAGTCGTTACAGTCAATAGCAGCTTTTAATCAGGCCAGTAGACTGGAAATGTTTTTAGAGCCTTACTCGGTTTTATAACAAGGCTACTTTGCCCGACTTCGTGCAGCGGGTGAAAGCGACAGCGTGTGTGTCTGCAGGTCCACCTTCTGCTGTAGAATACCAGTCAGAAGGAATTCAGAACTTACTACAGGGAGAGACAAAGTCTGAGCCTTTTTACAGAGCACTCTGTCCTCCTCACATGAGACCACCACCGTCTGAGCCTAAGAGAGAGAGCAGCAAACATGAATTAGAAAGCACCACATCACATACTAAGCCCAGCCTTGAAATTAAACCCTTAATACCCTTAAGAAAGAATATAAAAGGCTTAAATCTTCATTACTATTGGCCACCAGATTTTATTTTCCTTGACACTATATTCAGAAATTATATTTAAAAAAACAAGCCACATGAAGGCATCTGTCTGAGTAGTATAAACTTTAAATTGTCCACTATATTTTTATAAAAAGGGTAGTTCCAGTCCTTAAATCTGATTGGCTGACCCATTTGTACAGCCCTGACATTAATACCGAAATTCATGAAATGCATTATTTTAAAATCATGTACCATAAATGGAAATACAGATTAATATAAGCAAGCCGATTCTTGATGAGCACTAAACCCATTGTGGCTGTTATAATATAATGGCCACTAGATAACATTTTAATTGTTAGAGAAACCCATATCCTGTTACTGAGATAAGAGTAAATTATGTTGTTAAAGACCAATTTATAAAAGCAATAAGGCACGAGAGAGTGTGCATGATTGTCAATAAACCATGGGAAAGGTCTTATTAGGCCAACACGTTTACCAACACACTATACAAAAAAAAGAAAAAAAAAAAGACTTAAGTCATTAATGCATTTATTGAAAATTGCTAATAAACTCACCTTCCACAACATAATCCAGTCTGTTCTTTAAAATAATCTCTGCAAATAAAAGATTTCCAGTTTCTTCAACAATCATCTACTACCATCTAGTGACCAAATTACAGAACGCAGTTTATAAAAAACTTCAGTAAAACATTATACCTGTAGTTTATATTGCGCATTTATACGAATGTGAAGCGGTCAGAGATGTGGGTTATTCTGAATAATGTCACGGCTAGACAAGTGGCTCAGCCAATCAGATTTAAGGACCGGAACTACCTGTTTTATAATAACAAATTTGTTTTAAATAAGCACCTTTATAAATAAAACCTTGTTATGTATTATAGTGTGTTTGTAAGTGCTTTTATAAAAGCAATAAGGCACTTGACGTTGTGCATTATTGTGAATAAATCACGAGAAAGCGGTGTGACGGTACTCCGCTACACATCGGGCCCAACACCTCTTTCCAGTGATTTTTTCCTGTATTCAGTCGTTATCTTCTGCTCAATCCTATATTAGGGTCACTGTGGGGGAGTCTCCATGCTCATCTAGAGGAGAATGTTTAGGGCACTGGGTAGATATACCCAGGACCTACATGGAAACAGGGAGAACATGAAAACTCCACCCTGCTCGGGTTTTAAACCAAGATTCCCGGCACTGAGAAGTATACATAACAAACACTAATCCACCATGCCGCCCCTCTTTCCCATGACTTATTCACAATAATGCACACTTAAGTTTGTACACCCTCTGATCCCTGAAGTTCCTGAAAAACCTGCCGTAGAGGAACGTGATTCATGTGCGTCATTGCTTCGTTTTTGAAACTCCTCAAAATGCTCCTCATTTAATGTAGCTCCGATTCAGACTTCCAAAAAAATCATACTGTAATTAACTGAGAGTAAGTGTTTGAGGATTTTTTCCACCTTATAAGCAGAAGGCATCTTGGGAAGGTAGCGTGCTCCACTGCAGTTAATTATCTCTTTCATTTGAATGGGCTCGGGCTTCACAGAGGGTGTTACATGGATCTCATATCCCTGCGATGGAGAGAAAAATGCACTTCACCATAAAGAACTCTGAGGGGAATCAAAGAATTAACAGAAGGTATATGAACACATACTGTACAATAAGTTAAATATTACACTTTTTAACACCCTGCACAAGGCACGTTGCAATGCTCATTACGATCTTACACCCTGGCAACAAACTATTTTTTACGCCTTCCACTGACGGCATTCAAGAAATACGGGGCTTTACAGAGTATATACTCTTGGTATAAACACGCAGTGCCAAATATCACTATATTTTCCTCTCTGTTGCTCAGGCAAGAGGGGCAGGTCTCAGCATTCTGATGGCAGGTGCCTTCTATGCTTCCCCGATCATCGTCGCGACGAGCCAGGCTCAAGGCATCCTCCCCTCTGACACACGACATCTGGAACCTCTGCTTGCCCTTCTCACTCAGCTTCGATTTCCATGAAAACCAAAAGACGTGAGACAGGGCTGTGCATCTCTGATGCAGAACATGCCAGCACGTCGCAGGTGACGTTCTCGGACCTCATTTCTTCCGGGTTTCAGCACCAATGTAATGGTGGGGTGAAAGGAATAAGAATTGGTGACATGAGTTTATACCATAAGTATAGGCTTTATTGCCTACCCCACGCACAATTGGGTCAGTTGTAGGCTTGTGGTTAGGGAACCAGCCTTGTAACCTAAAGGTTGCCGGTTCGATTCCCAGTCCCACC
>JAOUQT010085238.1:0-20074 GCA_025769995.1 Xyliphius kryptos
TGTGTGCGTGCTCATAACAGTGTGTATGCGAGACATTATAGTAGTATGTGTGCGCGATTTTAGTGTGTGTGAGTGAGTCTGTAGTAGCGCGTGAGAGAGAAAACATAGTTTAAGTCCTAAACGGCGCCTCATATCATTTCCACCCTGATGATGGTTTCCACTCACCTTTTCTCTTGTCTCACTCAACAGGAATTTTGATTCCCTATCTAATCTGGATGAGGAGACCCGGGCGAGGCACCTCGGCCTAAAATGGCAGGAACTTGGGTTGAAAAGCGTCCAGGTGACCGATTACATTGTTTTAATCAGCTCTCCAGGCCCCTTCTCCAACACCATCACTGAGATGAGTACCGAGAAGTGCTTCCTGCCCAGTGGAGCCAGCTGTGACACCAGGACTCCTGAATTCATCACTGATTATGCCGCCTATTCAGCTGCTGGGACACTGGAGGTACAGTTACACATCACATCCTGCACAGATATACTGGATTCCTGCAACGATTTGGGAACAGATTGGAAAAGACTGCCTTTTTTGGCTTTAACATGAGAACATGATTTCCCTTCATTCCCTGAAACAAGGGCTGACGAAATCCCTCCTGTATGGGGTCCTGATCAGTTAAAAACATAATAAAGGGAACAAATTATGTAGAATAATTGAGTATCTGAATGATTTGTTCATCAGTTTTTTTTTGCAAAGTGCACAGGTCTGTGGAATGACAGAAAATCATCTATTGACGTTGCTATGGCATCGAAATAAGTCCTAACGTTTTTAGAACCAAAAAACAAGACCCATTACCCATAAATGACATTTGTTTTTTGGGAAATCTATGATTTATAATGAGAGATATAAAATCAGGCTTGTAGGCAGAATATTTCTGTTTTTTGTTGATATTGAGTTTAATATCCTTAAAGTATATATATATATATATATATTTTTTTGCGCCTTTCCTCAGGTTAGCTGTGTGTTTCAGTATTCTCATATCAGCTTTTTTCATTTATATTATGTGTTTTATTAATATGAGAAAACATAAACACACACTTCTTACCTTTTTTTAAGTAACAGCGCCCCTGATGGTCAGTCCACAAATTTCACCCACATCAGCCCTATTGAACGTCTTGTGCCCTGTGCGTCTGCTTTGTCATTTTTGGAGCTTCTATCATTTTCATCATCAACAGATCGTCTGGATGAATTGATGTTATCGATGGAAAATGAATTCCCAAGTTTACCAAGAAATTTTGCAGGAAAACTTAAGACCATCTGTACGCCAACTGAAGCTCAACAGAGGATTAATGATGCAACAGGACAACGATCCAAAACATAGAAGTAAATCAACAACCAAATGGCTTCAACAGATGACAATACACCTTCTGAAGTGACCCAGTCAGAGTACTGACCTCAACCCAATTAAGATGCCTTGACACGAACTCAAGACTGTGTCTGTCTATCGTTGTGACTTAGAAGATCAGAACACATTTAATGATCAATTTATGCAAAGATCCAAGCAAGTCCAAAGGGTTCAAATACTTTTTTCAAAACTGTAACTCTCAATTACAAAATGTCATTTATTACCTATGGATTCAGTTTTGGATTCAAAACTTAAGGACCAGTTTTGACGCCATACGTTCCAACGTACTGTGAACTCTTATTCATTGATTTGTGGGTTTCACATTGTTCGCAGTGTCTGTCGAGTCCGAGCCACCTCACGGTGCACTGTAGCAATTAAATAAAGTACAAAGTAGGATGTAAGTGTGCAGCCAATCCTGTGTCCTCTGGCTGGAAGGTTAATCGAGAACCATTATGCAATTCAGCTCACATCATTAGATGTGTGATGTATAGTCTAGCAACTTTTGGATGCTGTCTATCTCCAGGGGGATCAACTAAAAAGCTCCATTAGGTGTGTTAACTCCCTTCAAGCCTGATAACGGGGATTCCGAAGGGACGCTCTGACAAAGAAGACGGTCCAACTTACTCATTGATTTCCATCTCCTAAATAACGAGTGAAAGTCATCCCCCCCCCCTTTTTTTTTTTATACTCAGCGTGGCTGTGATTAAAATTCCATTTCTTACCTAAAAAAATCAGAGCTGAGAAACAAATAGCGTCTGATGGAATGCCTGGAGAGCGAGCGCATGGTAATTCAGTGTGCAGAGATGCGAGAGAATCTCAGCCCATCGTTGTTAGGTCACTGAGCAGCGCACATTAAGTCCACTCTTCGTCTTCTAGCCATGCAGCACATGTTAAAATTTAACCACCTCATATGTTGAGGAACGAAATACACAGCTGCACCTATAAACTGCCCTCATATATAACAAAAGTTTAGACCGAGGTTGCAGTGAACTGTGACAACATAGATTAAGCAGTCATTTGTTCTGGTGGCTTTTTAACAAATTCTTTTATGATTTATTACAAATTTTTATATGTTACTGTTCATTCTATGGATATAATTGACTGAGGTGCCAAACCATGGGATACGCACGATGGATCAGAGCCCTGATCTAACCTTTGGGATGAACTGGAAAGGAGATTATGAGTCAAAACCCTGACAACAAATGGATAAATGGGCTTTAGGGTCACTTTAGAATGAGTAATTAGTTTCCTTAGTACTGCTGCTTTTAATAACGTAATAAATGTGTCCAATCAAGAGTCAGAGATGATGCACACCGGTGTAATTACACGTAACACACAAAGCAAAAAACATCAAAGTGTGTTATTTCTCCAAGTACAAATCATAATATAGTTTTATTATTATATATTTATTTAATTTTATTTTAATCACTGCATTACGTTTTGTTCACAGCAGTTTATATTTCTCCCTTTCATTTTTTTAAAGTTGTTTATGCAGACTCTATGGACTTTTGATCATTACTTTGATTTTACTGTAATGTACAAGAACACAGAAAGATATTTCAGAAATCCCTCATAGCAACTTTGGAACGAGGGCTCAGAACTGTTGGCACCAGATGGACTGGTTTGAATGTTTTTGTAACTGCCTGCTGGGCTCCTGGGGTTTTCATGCATGATATCCTCGAAAATCACTCAGAAGAGTGCGATTAATATGTTACATCCCATAATAAATCTGCACAAATCTGGTGGTTACAAAAGCATATCAGGTGGATAGATGATCGGATGGACTGATGAAATGGAGATGGGTGTGTGGATGTATATACTGTATGTACAGATGGGAGGAAGGATTGTAAACTGGTTTAACTGGTCAAACTGATGAAGCAGTATGTTTGATATATCAGATAGATGTGGAAAGATGGATGTGTAGGTTGATTGACTAAGTTGGTTGGTTGGATAGTTAAACGAATGGATGAATTATTGATTGGCTGTGGGGATGGGAAATATTGATGGATGTATGAATGAATGGTTGAATTATCGGTGTGTTGATTGCATGAGTTTATGAACGGATGGGTGGATGGATAGATGGCTGTGAGGTTTCAAAGTAAATGCATGATGGGATGGATGGATAGATTAATGAATGGATGGACTAGTAAAAGGATAAATTGTTTTAGGTGGATACATGGATAGTTGTTTTTATTGATGCGTTTATTAAATGGGTTTATGATTGGATGGCCGAATCGATGGGTCATTGGTTGGATGGGAGGTTTATATGATGTATGTTGGGATCGATAGATGAATGGATGGATGGACGGACTTAAAGATAGCTGAATTGGTTGTTGGATGGATAAATGGATGATTAAATACATAGATGGATAAACAGATGTTTGGGCGCGTTCATGACCAGATGGCTGGGTTTGTAGTTAAATGCGTGGATAGTTCAATACGTGTGTTGTATTGCTTTTAGAAAATGGTCACAACACACTATAATAAAAAAAAAAAAAAAAGTTTGATTCATAAATGCGTTTACTGAAAGTAAAATACTCGAGTAAAAGATTTACGGTCTCTTTGACAAGTAAATCCTGCCATCTAGAGGCACAATTACAGAACACAGTTTATGAAAAAGCTCGGAGGAACAATATATTTTATATCGCACATTTATACAAATGTGAAGTGGACTAAAGGTAAGAGGGGACCGATCCAGAGACCTGTCCTGTAGGCCAGTCAGTACCTTGTACTGAATGCAGCAGCTACAGAAAGCCAATGGAGAGAGTAATGGAGATAGAGGAGTTTGCTGTGTCTGGTTAAACACGATTCGGCTGCAGAGTTTTGGACCAATTGCAGTCTGATTGTTGAATTTGGGAGACCGGCAAGAAGAGCGTTACAATATTCGAGCCGGGATAGGATGAGGGCCTGGACCAGCGGCTGAGTAGTTTAGGTTTATAAGTAGATGTATAATGGGATGAATGATGGATGAATGAATAAATAGATTATTGTTTGTTGGGTGGATTTATGGATGATTAAATAAATGAATGTATGAATGGACAGCTGGGTTTGTAGTTAAATGCGGGGATGGTTGGATGGGTGCTGGGTGGGTGAATGGATAATTGGAAGGGTTGCTGCATTTATGGATGGATGTCTGAACGAGAGGGTGTTTGAGTGGATTAATAGCCGATTGGAATTATGGGCGTGTGGATGGATGCTCTATTTCAGTAAGTTTATCTAGGTACAACAATAGAAGGCTTAAATCCTCTGTGCTAACTGGACAGTGTTCGACATTTAATCACTACCCTTTATTTCAAGAGAGGATTAACTTTTGCACGGGTGAGTAATGCATTAGCGGTGTAGCGGGGGTGGCTGGTTGGAGCGGCGTGTCTCTCGGGTAATCAGCTTCGATGAGCTCGATCCTCGGCTCTCTTTTTTCCCACAGCAGATTAGCGCTGATCAGGTCCCGGCACAATGCAATTACTGTTTTAATTTAAAAAAAAACAGGAAGAGTTGGGAGGCCAAGCTCGACCATTCTGCACTTCTAAAATGGATTTGTTTTTTTTGATGGGGACCTGCTTATATGAAGCACATCGCCCGCTTGCCTACTTAAAACACCGGGGCGGTATTCATCCAGACCTTTGCGGCTTAGTCAGATGGTGTTTTCACTACGACCCCGATGAGAGAAAGAGACAGAACAGGGCAGAAGTGAATCCAACCCGGGTCGTGTTGCTTCGCATTAAAAACATTTCCCGAGCATGGTGTGTGCCAACACGTCCTCGTGGACTCTGCAGAACGAGTGAGGCTCACTGCGGGCTTTATCCATTTACATTCATTTAGTGGTTCAGCAGGAAGCCCAGAAGAATCTCATTAACTCCTATCACCGAAGTGCAATTGTTCTTTTTGCCCCACCATTAATCAGCAACGTGTCTTAATGTATGTGCGCATGATGAATGATGCAGCAGCTCATTGCTTTAACCCGAGGTTTTAGTTAATGCTTCGTTTACAGTCCAAAGTTTCACTATAACTACTATTTACATTAATAGATGTGTTTTAATAGGTTTCTGTTAAAATTCATCTTTTTATAGTTCTGTTTCTATTGTCTGTTGTTGTTTTGTGTCACCACAGTGGTATGTTTGCCCCGGTGCACAGATTCACACCAAGATGGGTTCTTGCCACAACTGTCCCATTGATCTAGAGTTGGATCTGCTAACGTGAGTGCTGACATACAGACTCTATTTCCCATCCTTTTTGAGACTAAGCGCTAGTTTTGGGGGGGACTGGGTTATGTTTGGGGGGACTTGTTACATTTACACAGTTCTAGGTTCGCCATTCCACTTTAAAGTTGTTCCTTCTCAAACAAAATATGTTTTTTGTAAATTACTTTTAATAAATCATGACTAGAAAGACAATAAACTACAATCATTATATTTCATCTAAATTCCCTGTCTTAATATTTAGGTAAGACAATCAATAGAGCTGAGATCGCAGAAGAAAACTGTTATGACGGCAAGAGTTGTTGTACGGAAACGTAAAACATTCACTAAAATCTTTCTAAATTTTGAAACCTTTTAAACGCAGTTATTATTTTTAATTCATATCTGTTGTTTGGTTGGATAAATGTTTCTTTTTTTCTCTAAAGAATGTGGTGTTTGACTTTGGACATTCACTTGCTAGTGAAGTAAAAATCGTAGGTTTAGCCATATTGGTATTGGTGCTATTCAAGGACCTGTCCTGCGGGTGACACACATGATCCATGTGGGCGAACAGGTGCCTGCGGGCATCTGTCTTCATTATTATTTATTTTTTTAACTGAAACAATTTTTTTTTATTACTTTTAGACTTAATGGTTATGATTAATTGGTAAAGGTGCACAGGCATTTGAGATAAACGATTCGCCATCATCTATCCATCCAGAGATTTATTTTGGTCAGGTTTCAGGGGGGTGAAGCTGGATCCTTTGAGATCCATTGTTCCCTGCAGTGTAAATTAAGAGTTAGGGAATGACTTCGGTTTTATCAGAGCTCTTGTTAACTTTATTACCTTAATGACAGCATCTCATCATTTTCTAATTTATCTGTCTCTCGAGCCATGTTCACCAAACGTGGGCATGATGCTAACGCTGACATGTGTGATAAATCTCCCATGTCCACCAGGCTGTAGCCCTGCCAAAATGCAACGTGCTGTCCTCGCAGGAATTGCATTTAATTTGCGTTTGGGCTCAGCTTACAAATGAATTGAGAAGTGACACGTTGCATTTGTGTCTGCAGCATTTTAATAGCAGTCTTACTTTAGTGGGTCAAATTCGCATCGCTAATTCTAAAACTCTAAAAGATGGCTTTGTGAAAGTTGGAAGTTCAGTTTCTGTTGGGTTTAATGCTTTTTGAATCGTGTGAGGTATAACGTGTCTGACAATAAAATCACACAATTAAATTAGCTGAGATTTGTGTGCTCTGGCGACTGACTGGGGCAGTTGTAGGCTTGTGGTTAAGGAACCAGCCTTGCAGCCCTACGGTTCAGTTCCTTGTTCCGCCAAATACTATGGCTGAAGTGCCCTTGGGCAAGGCAGCCAACCCCAGTTGCTTTACAGGATCATGTACAGGGCTGCACCGATGGTTTAAATGTGGAAGACAAAATCCTCTATGATTAAATACAGTAGGTAAAATAGGTCACTACATCGATTTTGACTTGAGACACTGCCAAATGGAACATCCATCCATTATCTTCCACTTATTTCTCTACTAGGGTCATGGTGGGGTTCCAGGGGAGAACATCTGGGCAGATACACCCATGACAGGGCGTCAATACATTGCTGGACACACACTCACTTACACATTCACACACAAACACACACTATACAGGGCAATTTAGAGCATTCAGTTTACCTGGAATCCATGTTTTTGGACTGTAGAGCCCGGAGGAAACACGGAGAGAACATGGAAACAGATCAGGATTTGAACCGGGAATTCCCAGCGCTGGGAGCGGAACGTGCCGCCCTAAATGGAACAATCTTGGCAAATTTAAATAAAGATAAATTTATATTGTTTGAAGCAGCAATTCTGGTGGGTCGTGTTCTGGTTGAGTCACTGACAGCTTGTAAAAAATTATTTAATAAAAAAAGGAAATTCATAAATGCTTAGCTGATTTTAAACTTGTTTTTGATCTTGAAAAAAAAAAAAGACGGAGAGATGTACGCAGCATTCTCGTTGCCATGATAATCAGATTTGTTTGCCAATTACCCTTGTCTTTAATTTTGTGATGATGTTCAGAGGTAACATGGTGAAATGCAACTATTACCCAGGGTATTTAAAGCATGGATTTTCATTCATTAAGGAGTTATTAAAACAAACATTCTCTTAAATTCAGTTCACGTTCATAAGTGTGTTTAAATGTGTTTCTGAAGGCTGTTTTTCAAAAATAAATTAGTTTGGTGTATTTTCTATAAAAGTGATTGGTGACTTAATAACCATGAGAACATGTGGATCCCAGGCCGAGACCGGTTTCAATGACTGAATAAAGGGTTTGTGCTGAGAACCTGCTGATGAGAAATATGATATACACAATAAACTTACTGGTCATTCAATTCGGTCCATCTTCTCTTCTCATATCCTCATCGGCTCCACTCACTATATAGATGCACTTTGTAGTTCTGTGACTACAGACCATATTCAACCTGTTTCTCTACATACTTCCTTAGTCCTCTTCACTCTGTTCTATACTCAGGACCACCACGGATCAGTTGTTATTGGGGGATGGATGAGTCTGAGCACTGCAGTGACACTGACATGTTGATTGTTAGTATATTGTGCACATAAGAGTGGATCAGACGCTGTAGTGCTGCTGGAGTAAATCAAACACCTCACTAACACGACTAAACTGGAATAATCCACCACCCAATAATTACACAGCCATCAGCATCTGGGCTTTAGCGTCCTGTGAGCACTGATGCTGTATTAAGCATTTAACAGCAATGCTTTATTGTTTTGGAAAACATTATGTACTCATTGTATACAGTACTACATGTGTTTGCAGTAAATAAAGTACAGACTGTGTCCTTTTTTAGGCGGAGGTGGTTGATGTCCAGTATGGAGACCCTGAGGATCTAAGACGAATCAAAACGGAGATAAATGTCACCAATAAAATAGCTCTGCTCAAACTGGGACGCTTACCTTTACTCTACACGGTAACTCATCCTCTTTATTAAGATGTTATATAATTTACTGTTTTACATAAATACCTCCAAAATCTTATAGAAAGCCTTTACAGAGCATTAGATGTTATTATCGCTGCAAAGAGAGGAACACCTTAGAACCAGAACCAGTAGAATGTCATAAATGTTCATCATTGTGTTGGTGTCCCAATACTTTTGTCTAAATATTACCTCATTATCTTGACGTAATTCTAGGTAAATCCAGAGGACGTTTCAGGCACTGGGTACCAATCAGTCACTGGGCACACGCACACTATATAGGGGCAGTTTAGAGCAGTCATTTCACCCTGAATGCATGCTTTTGGACCGTGGGAGAAACCTGAACGGGATTCGAACCCCAGCACTAAGAGGCTGCCATGCTAACCACTACACCCTCTAAATGTTCTATATAAATATATGATTTATGCTTCAAAACAGTTTTTTTAAGGCAGCCTGTCATAACATCAGGAGAAGTCTGTGTTTTATTTATTGGCGTTTACGTATTCACTTAGCAGACTTACTACACGGCATGAATCAAATTATCCAACCCATCCCCGTTCGAGCTCCGCGGACCCCGACTATTGTGGCTGAATGGCTAAGGAAATATTGACCTTCTGATGTTTTTGCTCCTGCTTTGAATTCTAACACGGCGCCGCGGCCTCTCAGGCAGCGTTTGTTTCGGAAGAGGTATCGATTTCCTTTAAAGTGAGTGCTTAGTCCCGTAGTCCACGAGGATCAGGCTTTTTAACGGCTCCTCCTTAAATGATCAGTCGCAGAATAATGATACTTATCTGTTCATATAACTGAATCTACTGGCTCGGGCAAAATAGAACCCACCATATTTACTCTTATTAAAGAAGAATATAGCAGAAAAATAACACGGGTATTGATCTCAGTGCGGCAATGAAAAGACAGATTCTTAACCCAAACGGTTTTATAAGGACTTAGTTCCGCACACAGATGCTGTAATGGAGAAATGATATATTAAAAAGCTTTGATGGCTGATCTTGTTTTTGGTCTGTATGAACTCTACCACTTCACTATCACTGCAGTGCGGTGAATCCCCCACCACCCTAATAATACCCGCTCAGTGATGGTTTAATGATGGTGGTGGGGTAATAGTGTCACTGCAGTGCGGTGAATCCCTCACCACCCTAATAATACCCGCTAATTGATGTTTCTATAATAACGATAGAGAAAGAGATGGACTACAGCAGAGGTCACTAATAGGCAGACCGCGGTCTGGACCCAGACGTTGTTTACTGCAGACCCAGACTGATAAATTTGGTTTCATTTTCAGTTTATTTTAAGCGGCAGAACTTGTGGTAAACTCACAGACCAATCGTGTGCGTAGTAAGATCACCAGAAATGCAACTCAACCAATCAGATCTGTGCAGATTCAGGAGCGTGGTGCGTGCACAGATGAGGTATGACGTGAGAAGCAGCAGTTAGAGGATAAATAAAATCATAGAAAGGCTAATTCAAATGGCGTGCTCTAAAAATACGAAAAGTCGACAGCGAAAACCGGGAGGAAAGATCCGGTTAGCAAGAAAACTACCATTTTTATTTTAGAGAGGTTTTTTTTTTTTTTCATTATTTTGCGCTTATTCCTTTATGAGGGTCGCGGGGTGGTTCCCCATGCCCATCCAGGGCAGAACGTCTCGGGCGCTGGGCAGATTCACCCAGGACAGTGCGTCAATCCGTCGCTGGGTACACACTCACACACACAGTCTCACACACACACAAACACACACACACACAACAGGGCAATTTAGAGCATTCACTTTTACCTGGAATCCATGTTTTTGGAATGTGGGAGGAACTTGGAGAACCCGGAGGAAAGCCATACAGACACAGGGAGAACATGGAAACTCCACCCAGATTGGGATTCAGACCAAGAATTCCCAGCGCTAACCATTAAGCCACCGTGCCGCCAAAAATAACAGTTAAGTTTTATAAATAATTTATTCAGTCCAGCATTTAAAACAATAAATATTGTTAAAATACCATATATTGAACTTGGCTACTTCGGTATACAGGATATATAACTAAAGCTCTAAATCATAACTGATTTTTACGCCACAGCAATGAACTCGCACTAAACTGTTTAACACCGGATGCCCTCAACCGCTACCAAGCTTGTGACACACAGGCTATGAGGACAATTTAGAGCTGCAGATTCACCTCGCCATGTTTTTGGACTGTGGGAGGAAACCGGAGAACCCGGGGAAACCCCTGCAGACACAAGGAGAACATGGAAACTCCACCCAGATCGGGATTCCAACGGGGAATCCCCAGCGCTGAGAGGCGAACGTTCTAACCATAAAGCCAGCATCCCACCCATGTCACTAAATCCTAACACAAGTGTAAGACTGTATAGACTGTAATAGTAAAACTATGCATTTCAGTAGGCGGAGTTGATGAGATGTACACAGCAAAGTGATCAGTGAGTGAATATTAATATATCTTTAAATATGTAAATGAAGATGAAACACCGTAGTGCTGAGGCTGACTCTGTGCTATAGACCTGTAAGTAAATGTCAAGTGGCATGTGCATAGTTGTAGCCCTTCATTTTTCAGTGCAAAACAGGGTGTAGATGCTTGTTGACATTTAGCGTGAGGGTCGTAAAACCGTGCCGGGGTGTTTGTGCAGAAAAGAGCAGCCATGAAAAAAATACATAACCGACGAGGGGTTTGTATCTGTAGATGCGGCATCCCAAATCCTTGGCTCTTGTTGCGGCCTCTGTGAGATTTTTTATCTGTATTCGTGAGACAAAGGTCATTTCATCCTTCTTATACAGACGGGAGATGCCAGGGGTCTTTCATGCTCGCAGCCCCCCAGTGACACGTGTGTCCTTGTACTTAACGTCATTATAATATTATGCAAAGACAAACACACTGGGGTGTAGGACTGGATGCGCTGCACATGCACATTAACCACTCCATTAATCTGAGGAATAGTGTTGCTTACTAAATGTTCAGGTGCACTGAAGGTCACCCCCAAACTTGTTTTAAATACAGGCCCTTTTTTTTCAGATTGATTAATGAATCGCTTCAACTGGCAGTTTCACCAAACAAACTAAGCATTGCACACAATTATCCTCATCAGCAAGTGCAACTTTCTCATCTCATTTAAAGAAGTTAGAAATTCTCCACAGCTTTATCTACCTGCTGTATCCACCTGCTTTATCAGGAATGTTTTAATGTGGTTTAAAATCGAGAGACACTATAGAACTCTTTATCTATATGTTTATCTATTTATCCAGTGTGTGTGTGTGTGTGTGTGTGTGTGTGTGTGTGTGTGTGTGTGTGTGTGTGTGTGTGTGTGTGTGTGTGTGTGTGAGAGAGAGAAAGAGAGAGAGAGAGTGTGAGTGTGTGTGAATCAGTGTATGTGTGAGAGTGAGTTTGTGTGAGTTAGTGTGAGTAAGACAGTTAGTGTGTGGGGGTATGTTAGTGTGAGTGAGTTAGTGTGTGTGAGACAGTTCGTGTGTGTGTGTGTGTGAGTGAGTTAGTGTGAGTGAGAGTGTAAGTGAGTTAGTTAGTGTGAGTGAGTTAGTGTGAGAGTGTAAGTAAGTAAGTGAGGGAGTTAGTGTGAGAGTGAGTGATTGTGTGTGAGAGCATGCGGGCCCTGTTTTTACTCAATCCTGCTACCAATAAAACACCCATAATCCCTCTGTCCTACCAACATACTTCATCCTGTTCTATACTTTTTCTGTTTGTGGATTAAAGTTGAAGACTCACCTGTACCTCCACTTCAATCAACACTCATTAAAATTGTACATTAAGATTTGGGGAAAAAAACACTGTAATCTTATCAGACTTGCTGCAGCGCCACCGTCAGGTCGCCTGCATGCATTACTGATGACATTGTACTGGATTCTAACTAACAGAGTTCTGACTCTGTCTTGGCAGCTCTCCCAGCTGACGGAGATGGGCTTCGGGGCTTCTCTCCTGTATGTGGACCCCTGCGACGTTCCTGGAGATCCGACGATGTGGAAAAAGGCATTTGGAGTGACGCTGAACCCAGGAGGTGATCCATCTACTCCAGGCTACCCAAGTAAAGGTACGTGAATGCCTCGTGGAGGATTACCCCGCCCCTTTGGCATTAATCAGGCTCTTTAATTGGTTTTTCAGGTAATTTATTACCACGTGGTGGAGAGATGATGCTGATTGGCTTCTTTAATTATTTATTTCAAACGCTGCTCACACTAATACCATTTTTCAACTTCTTATCAGACGTGTCGTTAATTAGAAGAAGTTTTACTCCAGACTCATTTATCGCCTTGTTTTGTATCAACTGCAACCGTTTCAGCTGCAAATGAATCGACTCGTCCACCCAGCCACAGAATGTACCGGGACATCCTGGCATTTTTTGCCACTTAAAAGCAAACACAGGGTCAGCCACGATACAGTTTTCCCACGTAATAAGTGTTTAGGGCCTTTTCCAAATGTCCTCTTCTGTGACTGGTGAACTCGGGGTTCGAACCGCTCACCCTCAGACTGATCGTCTGCTTTATGACCTGTGTACGGTCAACATAAGTCTTTCACTACCGCTGGCCATTATTGCAGTTTTATTACACCACTGTGTTTGATGTTTATGGTACACCATGATTAGTTTTAATATTAAATGTGTAAATGAATGCTGTATAAACAAAGGGAAAAATAGGAGTTTACTCGTCTTCGACATCTTTATTCCTGAGACATACTCCTTCTCCTTGCTTACCCTCCTCCTCAGTCATTCAGACATCCTGAGCCCAATCTGAAAGTCTAATGGATGCCCAGTCCTCCGAGGTATGGGGACTGGCTGATTAGATGAGTGCATGATGGAGGTCGGCAGAGAAAAACGAAATGAGCTCGAGTGCCAGAAACACAGACGAGGCTTTGTTTGTTTTGCAGTTTGGCCCGAAGTCGTAGATTTTGGCATGAAATATGACACTTCTTGCATAAAAAGGCCCCCTGAAGAACAGTAATTACCTTCCTTTGAGCAGCTGCATTTCCTGCTACCTTGCACATTTAGCACTGTCCAATTCTATAAGTATGAAAGAACTGCTGTATGAAACTTACACCAAACAGTACAATTCCAAATGCAGACGCTCCATAATCCTTAGTTGTTTTTTTTATTTAAAATAACGTTTGGTCCTCTTGCAGACGCCTTTATCCAAAACGACTTACACCTATCCCAACTTGATGGCTGGGGTCAGAACACAGGTTTACATACAGTATCCCTGGAGCAATGAGGGTTAAGGGTCTTGCTTAAGGACCCACATTGGTAACTTCAGTGGACCTGGGATTTGAACACCCAACCTTCTGATTGATAGTCCGACACAAAAACCACTGAGCTCCTTCACCCCAACGGCAAGGAAATTTAGCTGAATCTTTTATCCAAAGCGACTTCCAAGTATCCCAACTTGATGATTGGGGTCTGAATTCAGGTTTGATACAGAACCCCTGCAGCAATAAGGATTAAGGGTCTTGCTCAAAGACCCACATTGGTACTTTAGTGGAGCTTGGATTTAATTGACAGCCCATTACCCTAACCACTGAGCTATCACCACTAAAAGCATGGTAATTTAGCTGAATCTTTTATCCAAAGTGACTTCCAAGTATCCCAACTTGATGAACGGGGTCAGAACACATGGTTGATATAGAACCCCTGGAGCAATGAGGATTTAAGGGTCTTGCTTAAGAACCCACATTGGTAACTTCAGTGGAACTGGGATTTGGATTGACAGCACATCACCCTAACCATGGTGCACTGAGCTGGCACGCCCCTATGTGAGCATACTTTGCAAATAAAGCCTGATTGTTTTCAGGGATTTGTATCAAAACATCACCAAAACCCTAAAGATTGCTTGCAAAAAAAATTTCTTCGAAAGTCTTTTGACGTTTGGAACACCCTTTGGAATTCCAAGTATTTGTCTCTTTTGCCGTCAGCGTCGTTTTGGTCTCCCGTGACCCAGCATAAACTCAACTGCTACTGATGCAGCGGAAAATTCCAGCAGTGCCACGCCCACCTGGAGGATTAAACCCCTACGGCTCCTCTGATTGGTGGAAAGGAAGGCGCGTCTGCTAGTTTCGCTGCGGCTCTATAAAAAGCGCCGAGCGGCAGCTTCGGATTAAATATTGAACTCTAGCAATAGGAGCGTTCAATAACGCGGGGTCGTTTGCACATCAGTTGCTTTCCTTTTTTTCCCTGGCGCAGCATTTACATCACAAAGCGGCTCTGCGTGCGGGGCAGCGTCTCATGAATATGTATTAGATTAGCTGAACCATCTAGAAGACAAAAAAGAAGAAGTAGTTTCAGCATCCCTCCACACGGTTCTGAGCAGACTTTCGGGCTGATATCAGTTTCGGTGCTGTGTTTTTCTTTTCTTTAGCGTCGGCATGGCAATGAGAGGACCTCTAACGCGTTTGGTGCACTCGGGGCTGAAGTGGAGCAGCTCTCCGAGCCGCGCGCTCTCTGTGGCCGTTATAGGCGCCCCTTTCTCTAAAGGACAGGTAAGAGACATCTACACCAGATGGTAAACCAAAGGGAATGCCACGCAATATATTCGACCTTTGCTCTGTGCGTGTCCTTTAGAAAAAGAGAGGAGTGGAGCGTGGACCTAAGGTCATTAGAGACGCAGGCTTGGTGGAGAGACTGGATAACCTTGGTGAGTAAAAAAAATGACTAAATGTATGAGTAAATCGGGATTAGTTGTTACGTCATGCACTCCATCCACCACCAACCTAAGTTTTATAACGGTCTACGACGGCAAATTCCATCTCATAATAATAATCACATGTACTACAGTCTCCATGCGTCACAAAGCTACGAACTACACAAAACTACGACCTACTATATGATGCAGGACAATAAAGAACCAGTTTTGGTGCCCCACGTTTGGAATAATGTCGCACAAACTGAAAAAAGTTGCTACTATCTACTAGAGTTAGTTTGTTGGACTCCTGACTGTATGGATATGTATTTGATTCGTAATGGCAGAAATGGCTTGGCATTTTGTTGTGGTTACAAGTCGTATTAAGACACCAATAGACTCTTTAGTCTAACAGAGAAAAACTCTTTTACATCAAGTTGTACAATTTGGCGATATTTGGCACAATTTGGAGACTTCAGATCCTGGGTATCTTCTTATAAATAGCACTGGGAATATTTAACAATGTATTATTCCAATTTTACCATAAGTTTACTTACAATTTATTTAGGCATTGTACTCAGCCTTTTTTGAGAAACTTTCCAAAATGCATCTCTTCCACTGGCAGTATAAAAAAGGGGGCAGCCAGATGGGATAATGCTCAAGTTTGGGAATACTACAGTGTAGCTTGTTTCTTCTTCACTACTGTCTTGTGTTGTTGTGTCACGTATAAGTTGCACTGGGTAATAGTGTCTGTACTCAAACCTTCCAACTGCTTACTAAGGCTCCCATCAACATTTTTTTACTAATTCTTTTTAGAGGTTTATAAAATAGTCTTAACATTTATTTTAGTCATGAGTATAGTTATTCTGACAGTTAATCGTGAAGATAAGCTTTCAGTAGCTGGGTTCCAGAACTTTACCCGTAGTTCAAAAACAAAAGCCATTTTCTTTGGCAGTGCTATATTCGGAAGTCTTGTCTTAGGGGGTTAATGTTGCATCATGTCATATTTTTCTCCTACACGTTTGTTAAGGCTTAATATTCCTGTAATCTCAAACGCAATTCTGAAATCTATTGTACATAAACATTAGTGTGTTTAATATTCCTAAACTCAATTTGTAGAACTTTATTTTGCCATTTTTTTGAGAAACGTGCAGGGCGGAAGCTCCACACATGCGTCACAACAAGACCACCCTGAGGGGATACTCTGAGTTACCTGTCAGGCGGTTTCAGCCTGTTTTGGCTGCTTTCGGTTGGGGGGAGAGCCTGTGTATGCTTCATGATGCGCTTTCCTGGGGCTTAATGCAAGAAATGGAAATATCCAAATGTATGTTTACGGTTAGGGGAGTTCATAATGTACAGTACATATTGCCTCCGGGGTACTGCCTTTGACTTGGCATGCCTGAATTCCAGAGATTTACAGTATAAGAATGGTAACCTAGAATGTGTAAATTCATAATAAATACATAAGTTGCTGCCAGAATCTGGGTGAATATTAACAGTAAACACATGTCTGAAATTTTACATTTATAACAATGGTAAAACAATAAAGCACATACAAACATATACCAAAAAGTGTAGATGTTGTGGGAACGGCAAGTAACAACTTGCCACCTTAGCTGCAAGTGACTCGTGACCTTAATTACTAGACTCAACCTTTTATGACTTACGTGTCACACTTTTAAATTGCATACAGTATATTATAATCATATGTTAATCGGTACTCTTCTGTTACTTTGACCATAATTATCTGCAAAATATGTATTACTCATTTTCAAGGTCGTGATGAAGATTGTTTTTTTGTCATTTATAAAACTGAATGCAAATGTGAAAGCTATCAGAAAACTTTGTGGCAATGATTTGGAAAGAGCAATTTTTCCTCTAACATCACCGTCTGAACGTGATTATACAGAGTGGGCCATAAGTATGGATACACCCTGATAAAATGGAAGTGGTTGCTTTACAGTTTGTGGTATATTAGTACATGGGAGTGCGAAAACATTTGAGGCCAGGTGACGCCCATGGCGGTCATCTGCAAAGCTGCAATTTTGGATTTAACTTCACTTTTTTAATGGGAAGCGGGTCGTGTGACACATCAAACACATAGAGAATTGCACAAGAAAAACATTTTTAATGTAGCTTTATTCATTATTGAGTTATTGACACGCTTGTGAAATAAAGCAAACGACAGTAACCCACTAAAGGATCTGCTCAAAGTGCAGCAAATTGTGTTAAATTATCAATGCGATTCTCTTCTCCCACTCTTGACACACCGAGAGCAATACCACTGAAGAAATGCTACCACATACCACTTGAAACAACAGATACAAAAGGCCTGTGGAAGCATTTAATTAAATGTTAAATATGAGCACACCATTGTGAACCATTAATTGAAAAACATTGTGGGTTCTAGTATTAAATATGTTTCAGAGAGAAAATAGTCTCTTAAGTAAAAATATTTGTAGCAGAATGTTTTTTTTAATGTTTTTTCCAACATTAAAATTAAGCATTTCTATTATCTTGTCAGCCTCTGACTTTAATATACTTAATACTTTAATATACTTTTAATATATTTAATATACTATATAAATTATGTACCCCAAAAAGAATAAGCCACTAATGCCTTAAGTAAATGTTAATAAAGAGCTTTTGTCCACATTCTGACTATGGTGGTCACATAAATGTATTCAATCTTTCCATATGTATTTACTGTGAAATAATATTCTTAGAATGAAGGAATGTTTAGCCTTAATTACACTTTCCGTTCAAAACTGCATGTTTAAATTAAGATGAGGAGATCCTTTGGTCATTTAAGAGCATAGCAAAATAATATTGAAGGTGCTATTATGTGCTAACTGTTATATTAAAATGGACCGAAGTTTCAAAATCAGTAAACCAGTGTTTGAGGAGAAGTGTACTTCAGGTTAGACTTTATACACAAAAGTACAATCATTGCACAAAAAATCTCAACATAGATTGCATACTCAGCGGCAATGCCCAAATATTTAGCATGTAATTGCCCTGTTGCTATATGCCAACGGAAAAATTTAAAACTGAATTCACTAATCAAACCCCTGTGTTAGATTTATCAGATGCTGTGGTGTCTTGGTATAGAAAACCTGTTTTTCAGTATTGTGCAGGGAACATATAGACCATAAGTGAGGTGCTAATGTTCTAGTCTATTCCTGTCTGCATGTGGATGGAAATTGGGCATCATTAGCTTTGTAACGCAATACCATTTCCCCCAACCCTATCCAACCTCACTTACTTTTGTTTACTGCTTTCCTGGTCCTTTTTTTACCTTGATAATGCTTGTCTTTAAAATGTATTATTTACATCACATCTTGTTCCCTTATGATTGAGGAAATGTGCTTGACCAACATCAGATGAGAAATCAGCGCATCTTCCTGTGCTCAGGGGAAATGTTATTATCCATGAACTTAAGCCGTGACATAAATATATCGTCCTTGTTTGAGTTAAGAAAGTACATTTTTTCATTAGTCAGATTTGTTTAATTAAAATCTTTAGTTATGGCTTTCTGATTATAAGGTCTTTTCAGGATTTGTTGCTCTGCAGTGTCATGAAAGTGGCAAACCTGGCAGTTCATTCAGGGAATGTGCAAGTCACCATAAGACAGTGTGCTTAGCTGGCGTCTAGTCAGCTGGGAAACAGATAAACATTGCGTTGTACAGTAATCCGATAGCTCCTGCTAATTTAAGTGAGCTACTTTTTTCCTTATCGTTCGACCAGGTCTCCCTTAGAAAGGTGTAGCTATTAAGTAATAGTCTTAGTCCTTGTGTGCAGTTTGATGAGATGAGAGTTCAGTTCATTGATGTTACAAGTCAGACTGTCATAATGTTGGCAGGATATTGCAACGATTTTCTTAATATATTAAATGAGTAATCAAAATTACCACATCAGCCTTACCAAAAGTGATGAAAGTCTTGATACGTCATTACACTCCAGTAAGTTCACTTCTCGTGTCAGCAAATGTTATAGATGCCAATTGCTTTAGACATAGGGCTTGTTTTTCATCAAAAATCAAGACCTTTATTTACAGCATGCTTTTTATAATGGCTTAAACATGACACTGTGCTCTGATTTATTCCTGTCCAGATGCAACTGGAACATGATGAAGGTGGGTTTCACTTTAGATCTAAATGGGCTAGTAAGATGAAACCAATTTCTGATTCAGGAATCTTAAACCCACCCTCCCTCTTGGCACGATGGGTTTTATTAGACCCACCCCACCATACACACCCCCTCAACCAGCCACACTCTCACTTTCCATCAACACTCCGTCGTGTTTACCTCATTCCTGTACCACCCATTTAAAACTGAACCCAATTCAATAGACCAAGAGTGTTCGCTTACACAGATTTCTACCTAGTTGGCAGAATGCAAGGTTTTTTGGGGTCTTAGAAACTCAAGCAGTGAAATATGGGTTAGGGGGTGAGTGGAAAATGCAGAGTCAGACTTAACCCCCAAAAAACAAGCTCGTATATCAGGACTTGCATGCCAGGCAGATATGACTAAATGCTGGCTCAGGGTTGATACCAAAAGGCATTTCCATTTTAAATAGATCAAGAGTGTGATGAAGATATAAACTGTAGATAAAAATAATGACTTATCAATTCACAATTAACCAAGTGATGTGCTTCTCACTGCAAAAAAAATATTGGTAGAGAAAAAAGTATTATTAAATTATTTCAATTTGACATTTATGTATTGATCTGGATTTAAAACTGGCTATGTGTTTCTGTTTGGTCACTTTAGTGAGCTTGCTATTATTGCTAAAATCAATTAGAAGTATTAAAATGGAATGTAGTGCAGGAGAAAATCCTAATTGTGTAAGGTTTTTAAAAATGGCAATAATACTCGGGCAAATTTAGTTTTTTTTTTGGAAAAGTTTTTGATACAATGGCGTGTGT